>PVIH01007091.1:24302-36410 GCA_004025045.1 Sigmodon hispidus
CCATTGGTAACTGGAGCTCTGGTCTAAGACAGTCACCATTGGTAACTGGAGCTCTGGTCTAAGACAGTCACCATTGGTAACTGGAGCTCTGGTCTAAGACAGTCACCATTGGTAACTGGAGCTCTGGTCTAAGACAGTCACCATTGGTAACTGTAGCTCTGGTCTAAGACTATCACCATTGGTAACTGTAGCCCTGGTCTAAGACTGTCACCATTGGTAACTGGAGCTCTGGTCTAAGACAGTCACCCCTGGTAACTGTAGCTCTGGTCTAAGACTGTCACCATTGGTGTTTGTGTGGCTGGTGTGTTGTACATTAGTATTTTGTTTTTGTTCTTTCGGTTTTTTGTTTTGAGACAAAGTCTTGGTTTGTAGCCCTGGTTGGCCTGAAACTCATATAGATCAAGCTGGCTTTTAAATCCTGGTGACCTTCCTGTCACTGCCTCATAAGAGCTGGGATAACAAATTGCAGGCATATGCTGGGTTCTCTATCTTCATCAGGGAATGGACAAAGCTTTTCTTCTGTGTTGGAATGGAGACAAGCTGTGGTAGAGCGAGGGCTGGGCAGAGTAGAACAGGCATCCAAACAGAGAAATAAAGACATGATGAGCCAAGAGGGAAGCCGGAGGGTCCAGCAGATTACTAGAGACCAGCACAGTCACTGGAATGAAGCTGTGGCTAGAAGACCAGTGTCAAGTGTTAGGGGGCAGCTGAGCAACACTACCATCAAGCAGTAAGACTCTGACAGCTTTTCAGAGCAGGCCCCAGTCAGCTGGAAGCCTGAGGTGGGGGACATACCTCCTGTGAAAGAGTCATTTCCTATTCATTTGAGATGCAAGAAGGCTGGTTTGAGAAGTGTTGGAGGTTGGAAGCCACTGTCTCCACACAGACTCCTTCCCACTATATGCATCCTTCCCTTGGTTCCCCAGGAAGTATATGTGATGAGAGGGAAATGGGGTGTAGTGATCTGCTTCTCACTTTTAGGTTGATGGAGTTCATGAGTTACCGAGCTAAGTGGTACCAACTTCCTTTCAACACCATGACCCACAGATACTGTGTCCACTGCATCCTCATGTAGGAAGAGACCTTCTTTCTTTGACCATTCTTCCTTTGTGCAAAGGGCTCAGCCCATCCTCACATTTGCCTGTGAGTCCCTAGTTAGTCCTAGAAACAGCAAGCTATAAGAAGAGGATGCTGCCTACAGGACCCTTCATGAAACTCTTGGTCATTCTGATCCATAGCTCTCAGCCAGAAGGATATGCTAGAGGAAACGCAGTGGATTTACTGGCTGGGTGTGGTGGCACACACCTTCAATCTCAGTACTCAAGAAGCAGAGGCAGACTGTGTGAGTCTGAGGTCAGTTTGGTATATATAGCGAGTTCTAGGCCAGCCAGAAATACAGAATGAGACCCTGCCTCAAAAAGTAAAATAAAGTAAGACAGAGCTTTTCAGATTTGTGGCAGGATGACACAAATACTTAAGTATACCAGTTCTGAGCATTGCACATTTGCCATCACAATCAGGACAGTGGCTGGACATTCAGGTAGAGTTCCCACGGACTCCAACGGGTGTCCAGACAAGGAACAGGTAGTCAGCACAGACTAAGTTTTGCAAATATTTGGCACACAGGGTCATCTACTTGGGCTAAGGAGGTAATGGGGAGTAGGGAATGACATAACAGGCCCTAAGTTTCAAAGGGTGATATGTGAGGTGCTAGCTTATAAATGTGAAATGCAGACATGCTGGTTTGTGGGTGGATCACTGCTTTTGAGACCTTTGCTTTGGTTTTGGTTTGGCATTTGGGTCTGGAGGGCTGTGGCCTTTGTAAAAGTTGCTGTTTGGGTTTTGCTATTGCCTCTTCTGGGACCTTGAATTTCTGGCTTTTGCCTCTACATTCACTATAGAAGTCTTCCATTAGCTTTCATCCGCCCTACACACTACTTTCTTATTACTGATGTCTTGGGTCCTTGGGGAGGATATTTTATTGGTGTTCAAGGTTCATCATAGCCCGACACCATAACCCTGTCATGGTTCACTGGACAGTGTAAGGTGTTTTTAGCACTTTGGTGCTTGTGCTGTCTGGTGCCGCTGAGGAGTTCCCAAGAAGGCCTATACCCCTGTGTGGTTGCTTCTCCTCACCCCACACTTCCTATGACCTTAAATAACAGACCGCCGGTCATTGAGAAGGACTTGCCTTCAAGAGCACTAAGTACTAACAGCTAAAGATGGGTGGGTGCAAACTGCATCCTTGGTGCTTCTGTGGGTAGGCTGCCTTCCACAGTGGCATCTGAGCACAGAAGCTGCCCTAGAGGTGTACCTGACCTAGACCAGGTAAAAGACCTCTGTGCCACATAAAGGTAGGGCCTCTTTCCTTAGGATCAGGAGGTAAAATTTGTTCCTCCTGGGTGAGACCTGATGCCCCTCTCCAGACAAGGAGTGAGGAGAAGGTGGTAGCCTGTATACCATTCAGAGGATGAATGTTTCCATGGTAATAATGTTCCAGATCCAAAACTGTCCTGGATAGAGGTCAAAAGATGTGTCATCTATTTTGAAGGCTGCCATAGAGAGAACAATGGCCCCGTTCCGGACACTGCTTCCAGTGATGCTAAACTGTTTGATATTGCTCTGCATATCTAATCATGCTTGGCAGTACAATTGTCAGTGTTATCACTAAAATTCCAGCCCCAAATCTCTGTTTTCTTGTCTCTTGCCCAGCCTGCAGATTTGTTCATCATTTTTCCTGGAGTTTAAAAACATAAATGTATTCCCTAAAAACCTTGAAATTAGTTTTGGGGATCCAGGTGCTACTGATTTTGGGGATGCCTCAAGGGAGGCTCCAGTGTTCCCTATCCTTGTCTGTGACAAAGTAGATTCCATGTAAAGGACCCCCTGCTCAAAGTAACCAACAGGCCCCATCCCAGGTAATTAATCTCCCTAACAGACTTGGGGATTTATGCAAAGTGAGTGGCAGAATATAAAAGCCCATTAATCATCCTGGCATTGTGAGCTCATGTTGTTATGAAATAAATATGCTTACTAAGTGAATCCAGATGCTATCAGATACATGTTTCCAATAAAGACTCTTCTCGCCTTGGCCACAGCAGTAAACACACAGCCTTGCTTGTAGCAAGCACCTCCTTGGTGCATTGCACATGCTCCCAATCCTCTTTTCTTTAACCTCTTTCCTAGACACCTCAACATGGGTGGAATGTTTCCTGATAAGGATTCTGGGAAAACTCTAAGGAGGTGGAAGATGTATCCCCATAGCTCCAGAGCTGAGGGGTGATGGGAAAATGGAAATCGCATGGTTGGTCACGTACCACCCTAGAACAGAATATTTTGCTCTGTTCATTTTCTTGTCCAGCACATCAAAGTGTGAATTTCAATCTAGGTCATTACCAGTCCCCAAGAGGACATGCTAGAGTCTTAGAGACCTGTTGCCATCTGTCATGTGTGAACGGAAAGATGGGAGCTATGTGCAGTTACAGTCAAAGCCAAAGCCCAGGTCCCTGGTGTAGGTGAGCTCTCTTCCCAACACTCCGGGATGGGCCACAGGGCTTCAAGGCAAAGCAGGAGGAGATTTAAGTGAGTTCAGAGCAGGGGTTATCCTCAATTTGGAGATGGACACACAGAGGTTCTAATACTGCTGCTGCTTTCTGGGTGGCCCTGCCTAAGGTCTTCTGTCCTCTGAGCTCATTTTCTGTTAGTCTGGGTTACTGGGAAGATGAATAAGGTTGTGATAATAAACATCCAGTACCTGTGGTATGTCTACGGTATGATAGCCAGCCCTAGTTACTCTAAAAGCCACCCTTGATGGAGAGTGGATGTTTCAGTTTGCTTTATATTGCTTTGATAAACACCATTGCCAAAAGCAACTTGGGAAAGGGGTGGGTGGGGGCTTATGTCATCTTATACTTCCAAGTTACAGGCAGTCATCAAGGAAAGTTAGAGCAGGAATTCAAGACAGGAACCTGGAATGGGGGGTGGGGGTGGTTCTCATTACTGACTTGCTCCTTGAAGCTTGCTCTATTGATGGGGGATGTCTTTCTGTATGCTGTGAATTATCATTGGATAACAGGAACTGTTTTGGCCTATGGCAGGCCTGTTTATATTCAGGCAGGAAATCCAAGCATAGATTACAGGGAAAGAGGACAGAATCACTTAGAGACAAGATGCAGCTGCCCAAGAAGCAAGGTGTAATGGAGTACAGGTAAGCTAGGAGCCACATAGCAAGACACAGATAAATAGAATGGGTTAAGTTGTAAGAGTTAGCAAGCAATATGCCTGAGCCATAAGCCAAGCAGCAGGTAATTAATATAAGATTTTGTGTGATTATTTAGGACTGCTGGTCCAGCTTTCAGGGCTAGGCAGGGCCAGAAACTTCATACTACACTCTACCTGCTTTCTGCTATAACCCAGAACTACATGCCCAGGAGTGGTTCTATCCACAGTGGGCGGAGCCCTCCCACATGAGTCATTAATCAAGAAAATGCCCCACGGATCTGACGAAGGCAATTTCTCAATTGATGCCCCCACTTCCCAGATGACCTAACTTGTGTTGAGTTGAAAAAAACTAACCAGCGTAGGATTGTTGAGAAGAAGCTGGTATGAAGAGAGATGGCTCTTTGCCTTTTACACCATCTCGATGCTCTTATGTGCCACTAATGTGGAGTCTGCTGTGTTGAGAAGGGACTTGTTCACTGCTTGCTTCAAATACTACCTTGACCAGTCCCACCAACTGCTTTCATGGTGTCCTGTGCTCTAAAAGTGTCAGTCCTCACCACCCTTATATGTAGATAGCTGAGGTGAACGTCTTTATGGTGACCCTGGAGGAAAGAGATGTGTAAGGGCTCAAAGCCATTCAGATGTGAGAGCAAGGGAATCCTCCATTGACTGATAGCTTCACGAATAGCCAGTTTCTTGCTAAGATATTCTTACATTTTATTTCATTTTTACCTTCATCCTGAGGGTAACATCCTATGAAATATGGTTGCTGCATTCAGGGGTGCTGAGTCTACACCAAGGTTGACCTTGTTCAGGAGCTCTTTCCAGAATACCTTCCTGTATCTCATGTATTTTTAGTAAGAAATTATGAAAGACAGAGCAAG
Organism: Sigmodon hispidus; assembly: GCA_004025045.1. Classification (NCBI taxonomy): domain Eukaryota; kingdom Metazoa; phylum Chordata; class Mammalia; order Rodentia; family Cricetidae; genus Sigmodon; species Sigmodon hispidus. Next base: position 29,408 of record PVIH01007091.1, read on the forward strand.
GGAAAGAGTTTATGATAGGGCAGATGTGTGTTTGCTGAGTGTGGCTTTCTTGGGTATATGCATGGGTGAGTATGCGTGTTGGAAAGCATGAATGCCTGAGATGAAAGAAAGGTCTCCATAGGTAGCATTTTTTTTTTAGGAAGCATCCACCTCACAGGGTCTCTCACTGGGACCCAAAACTTGCCAATTAAGCTAGACTAGCAGGCCAGTTGTCCTCAGGGATCTACTTGTCTTCACCTCTTCAGGTCTGGGATTATAGGCAGGTACCATAACACCTTTCTTCTAATGTGGGTGCTGGGCATTGAACTTGGTTCTTCACGCTTTTAAATGTGGCAAACAGTGTGCCTACTAAATTCTCAATGTCCCTCTACTCAAAGTGTGGATTTTTGTTTCCCTACATGAATGCTTCTCTCAGTCAAATGTCTAATAAAATAGCACATCTTTGAAATTGTGTTTGCAAAATTTTGAGTGCTGCATGTGTAATATTTCTATATTGATATTCAGTAGTATATATCACCATATTTAAGCTCTGAGACATCATCCTGTAGCTTAAGAAAAACTATTTAAAATTGTTTATTTAGCCCAGTATTTATGAAGCATAGTATGGGTCCCTGTACAGTATGATACCATGCTGTACTGTGAAATACCAGAATGAAATACAATCATACATCTCAGATGCCATGTCTGGAAGGATATTTAAGAACCATCTTAAAGGAGTGGGATGGAGAGATGGCTTAGTTGGTAAACTATCTACCACGCATGCTTGAGTGCCTAAGTTCAGATCCCCAGACACCATGTAAAAACTGGATGCTGTGATGTGTTTCTGTAATCCCAGTTAGGGGTTGGAGACAGGCAGACCCCTGGAGCTCACTGGCCAGCCCAGCTGAATCAGTGAGCTCCAGGATGAATGAGAGACCTTGCTTGAAAAATAATGTGGAGAGAGCTAGAAGACAGCACCAGACATTGACCTCAGGCCACCACACCTAAGACACATACATGCACATATGCACTCACACACACATGTGCATATCCACCTTCACTCACACTATGCACATCCACCCTCTCACACATGTGCATATCCATTCTCTCACACACACATATTGCATATCCACCCACCCACCCACCCACACACACACACACACACACACACACGTGCATATCTACCTTCACACACACTGTGCACATCCACCCTCTCACTCATGTGCATATCCACCCTCTCACACACACATGTGCATATCCACCCTCACACACATGTGCATAGCCACACACACACACACACACACACACACACACATGCACGCATGTTCATATCCACCTTCACACACACTGTGCATATCCACCCTCTCACACACACATGTGCATATCCACCTTCATACACACTGTGCATATCCACCCTTACACACACATGTGCAGATCCACCCTCACACACACTGTACATATCCACCCTCTCACACACACATGTACATATCCACCTTCATACACACTGTGCATATCCATCCTCTCTCTCACACACACATGTACATATCCATCATCACACACATGTGCATATCCACCCTCTCAAACACACATGTGCATATCCACCCTCACAGTGTACATATCCACCTTTACACATACTATGTATATCCACCCTCACACACACATGTGCACATCCACCCTCACACACACCATCCTATTTCTTCCCGTATTATCTTCCCAACAAGTGTTGCCCTGTAGATACTCCTAAGGCTACCTGTTCTTAGTTCTTGGGGACTCTATGGGACTCCTGCCTGGAAAGGTCACACTTCTTAACCAAGAGTTCATTTTCTCTGCCTTGTGGGCTACTCCACATGTTCTCGGTTGCCTCAGTGAAAGGCTGACTTTCAGTATTATGCCTTGGTCAGAGCAGAGCAGTGTGGTCTTAGTGTGAAGTCCCTTCATTCTCAACTGCGATTCATTGCTGTGTTTGGTTCCATCCATGCCTTCAGAAATTACAGGTGCTGGATGCTTCCCTAGACCTTTACGTGTCAGGAGTATCAAACTTGATGATTTCACTTGAAGGAACCACAGACTTTAGATCACTGGTTCTTGCCCTCCCTAATGCCATGGCCCTTTAATATAGTTCCTCATTTTCTGGTGACCCCTTACCATAAAATTATTTTTTATAACTGTAATTTTGCTACTCTTATGAATTATAAATATCTGATATGCAGGATATCTGATGTAAGACCCAAGGGGGTCATGACCCACAGGTTCCGAACCACTCCTTGGGGTAGCTAGTTACAGTTTGTATGCTATAAAGAGGTAGGTAAAATGGAGCAGAAGATGGAAGAGCATGGAGGTCAAGTCAAGAGAAACCGGACACAAGATTCCATGTGTTCCCTCCCCATGGAGTGGCGCTGACCCCCCTCTAACGATAGGTGAGCACGTGAAGAAGTATGGCTGACCAGAGACGCACTGAGCCTTAGCGCCAGGGTTTTTTATTGAGGTCAATCACTTGAATCAAGACACAACAGAGTAGGCCTGTGGTGTTCAAGGACCTGAGAAATGGAGACAGGACGATGCCCAGGTCTCACAGGCTGTTAGCTTAGTCTGCTTGAGGAGTTCCAAACATTCATAGAGAGATCTCAAAATATCAAAAACAAAAAACCCAGAAAGAATGGGCTTGAGAAGTGATGCCTGAGATTTTCCTCATCTGTCCAGGAATGCATACACACCTGCACACAATTGCACTTGCACATACACAAACCTGCACCCATTTGAGAAAAGAGTTTTGACGCAGTTGCTCATAAACATCCTGGCCGTAAGTAAGCGCAGTTCATGTCCTGTTTTATAAGCCCTTGAGATATCTCTTGAAGAGAACACTGTTTCATAGGCAGTGGCCTCTGCCACCTGTGTTGAAGTCTGGTGCTCATTTAACATGAGCATCAAACTGAGCCTGTGGTGAGTGACATCTCTTTCTTTCCACATGGCTGTAACTGTTCCTGTCTTTTTTATCCTGCCTCAAAATAATACAAGATTCCCCATTTTTGCCATTTTACAGTGCAATTAGGTGGTTTGCAGTGTAGTCACAGTGTTGTGTAACCATTGCCTCAAGCTAATTCCATAATTTTACAGTCATGGCCACCAGACCCTGTTTCCCAGCCACACCTCTTATATCCTGAAGCCACTTGGCTGCCTTCCTCTGTGAATCTTCCTATTGTAGGAATTTCATATGCATAGGATTATTCAGTACAGGGCTGTTCAGGACTGGCGTCTTTTATTTAGCTTGCTGTCACAGACCAACAGTCTTCCATGTCATGGCATGTGTGAGTTCTGCATTTATTTTAATCACTATGCAATATTCCATAATATACTATACTCTGCTCATCTGCTTATGGACACTTAGATTTTCTCTACTTCTGAATACTCAAACACAGTGCTGCTGTGAACATTGGTGTATGAGTTTAGTGTGGTTGTATATTTCATTTCCCTTGAGCATGTTCCTGGGTTGAATTGCTGTATCATATGGTAACTCCATATTTTCCTTTTTTGAGGACCTGCCAAACTGCTTCCCATGGCTGTGACACCATTTCACATTTCCGGGAGCATCATGTAAAGGTTCCGACTTTACCTCCCCGCTGATGTCTCTTATCTTCCTGACCGTGTGGCCTTCCCGGTGGCAAGGAAAGCCAGAGCTTGTTGCAGTTTAATTTTATCTGGCACTGATGTCTCCTGACATACAGTTTAACCATTTGCATGTCTTCTTAGGGAAGCTAATGCATTTGAATTCGTTGTCCATTTTACAGCTGGGTTGTTTTCTTTTTATTATTGTTAAATTGTAACTATTTTTTTCTGTATTCTGGATATTTATCAGATCCATTTTCAAATATTCTTTTCCCCTTCTTGATTGTGTCCTTTGAAGTGAAAGTTTTAAATTTTGGTAGCTGGTTTGTTATTTTCTTTCTTTGGCTAAGGGCTTGGTTTTATGTTTAGGAACCCACTGTCTCACTCAAGGTCGTGATTTATACATTTCCTTCTAGGAGTTATTGCTAACACTTTTGTATGGTTTTGGTCTCAGATCTATTTGAAGTTAATACATATATATTATTGTATATATTGTATACGATGGTGTGGGGTAAAGGTCCAGCCTCATTCTTTTGCATATGGAAGCTCAGTTGGCTTAACTAATGTTATTTGTTTTTCTCCACTGAAAGGTCCTAAAATCATTCTCATTCTCTCTCTCTCCCTTTTCTCTCCCTCCTCTCCCTTCTCTCCCACCTTCGTGTATCTCTTTTGTTTCTTAACAGATATTTGTGTGCACATAGGTCCCACTGTAGTAGAACACAGGCTAACGAGAAGGCCCCAATGCTCTCACTGCATTGCTCTCTCTTCCATCACTTATACTATCCAGTACCACTGGTACTCCACTTGGGCATCTCATCTTCACAGTGCAACTTTTACTGTTCATAAGCCCTAAAAGTCTGAGTCATAAGTCTAGCTGCTAGGCAGACCAGCAAGATAATGCCTACACCATTGTCATCTAGGGCAGTGGCTTCTACACAGTGGTCTTTGAAGTCTTACCTCCTCTAGCTCTAGCACTTGGACCCTTGCAATTCTGCCTGTTTCTTTATCTATTTAGCATAATTTCATTTTATGAAACCAATACAAACTTATGACGTTCAGACCATGGGACTGGGAAAGATCTGTTAGAAACTAGTTATCACTAAGTTAAAGCAAATGCCTGGGACATTGCACATGTGCCCTCACCGCAGCTTTGGCCTGTTGCATCAGCTCAGACTGAGTTTACTGTTAAAGTAGTAGACACCCCCTGCCCCGCCCTCCCCCGAAAGTGGATTAGAGAACACAAGCAGGGTTTCTCCAAGACTTAAAAATTCAGAGGAGATAATCCAATGCTAGAATGACAGCTGCTTTAGACCTGGAATATTCCAGCTCTTCAGTTTGAATGAGTGAGTGAGTGAGATTCTGGGGATTGAACCCAGGATCTTGTGTACACCCAGCTAGTGTCAGCTAGTGTTCTACCAATGAGATACATCCCCTGCATGACTCCTCTTCCCTGGGATGTGCTCCTAACTCATAGATTTCCAGATGTGGGTGGAAATCCAGCTGTTGCTTCTCCATTTCAGGAGGCAGGTTAGAGAGGAGGTGACTTGATGGGGAAAGGGCTCAGGCTGCTGCTTCAGCATGGAAATTCCCAGGGAGTTGCCATAGGTCCTTCTCCCACATTCCACTGGCCACGTAGGCCTCATCTGGCCACACCTAGCTTTAAGGGAGGTCTAGAAATGTAGTTATAAAAGGGGAAGGCCGTTGGCTCAACCGAAAGTTCTATTTTTATGAAAGATACAGTGTTTGGGAAGACATCCAACATTCTCTGGCATGGATATATTATTGAATAGCTCCTAGGACCTGACCTATTCCAAGAAAAATTTTTAACTAATTAGAGAGGTGCTATACCTTGGAATCAGAGTAGGCCTGGACTCCTAAAATTCTGTGATTTACATGGGGGCCTTGGCTGATTTTCTTTCCAGCTTAGCCTTTCATCTGACCCCCACAAATCCTTTTCTTACATTTATCTGACTCAGGTGTCAGATGTTGATGTCACATTTCTATTGTGTACATGTGTGCACTGCCCTTAGCTCTTTTCCACGTCTAGTGAAAGCTCTACCATCCTTCCCACTGCTCCAAGCCAAAGGCTACATGGCATCACTTCAGTCCGTTATTATCCTGACCTGTTATCCTGGATATGGCCTGTATCTGTCCTCTTCTCTCCCCATCTGGGATCCCACCCACTGTCACCCGCTGTCCAGACTTCAGCAAATACTCCCTGGCCTGTCCTGCTAACTTGCAGTCTTCATAGCCCATCTTCACATAGCTCAGTGGGCATTTGGCATTTGCTTTGGTCCTGCTGCACTATTTCCTTCCTGGTATATTTAGGAAACAACCTAGAATTCTTTGTTTCTATGACCTCTGTTCAGAACTAAATTATACCCCCTCTAGTTTATATATTTAAGCCCAAATTTCCAGTTTCTTAGAATGTAAAATGTAACTGGAGGTTGGAGAGAGAGAGAGAGAGTTCAAATAAGTGTGCTAGGGTAGAAATTAATTAAGTCTGAAGGATGTCCTTAGGAAGAGACAGCCCAGGACCATGTACAAAAGGAAAGATGACCATGACAGGGGTAAGCAAGGAGAGAAGGTTCTGAAGAGACAGCCTTGCTCCCACCTCACCTGTGGACTGCTAACTCCTAGCACTATAAGAAAATGAGTTTGTGTTTGTTAATCCAACTGCTAGTATTTTGTTGTGGAAATCTTTGCAAACTAGTACAGCTGCCATGAGTTACCTCTGGCTCTGTGCCAGCCTCCTCCTTGCTTGATCTAGTCTGCCTACCGGTTCTCTCTCTCTCTCTCTCTCTCTCTCTCTCTCTCTCTCTCTCTCTCTCTCTCTCTCTCTCTCATTCTCTGTGTCTGTCTGTCTGCACTTGCTGTTTCTGCTTCTTGCAGTGATTTCCGGGCAGGTCTCCCTGTGGCTTCCTCCTTATCATTCAGACCAACACCCCCCCACCCCCCTGCCCCACAAGACTCTCACTATCATATTTAATTTCTGTTGTTTTGGTAAAAGATCTCTATAAAAAGCAACTTAGAAGAAAAAGGGGTTAGTTTTACTCACAATTCTGGGTTTATAGTTCATCACTGCAGGGAAGTCACAGTGGGAGGAGCTTCAGACAGCTGGTCACATGACATCCATAGTCAAAGGCAGAGAGAAATGAATGTGCCCATACTTAGTGCTCAGCTAGCTTTCTCTGCTCTTACACAGTCCAGAGCCTCCACTCCACAAGTGGTGCCACCCAAATCAAGCTGAGTCTTCCCATATCAGCTAAGACAGTCAAGACAATCCCCCACAGACAATCCCTCACATTTCCCACTAACAATCCCTCCCAGACAATCCCTCATAATCCCCCACAGACAATCCCCCATAGACAATCCCTCACAGACAATCCCTCACAGACAATCCCTCACAGACAATCCCTCA
>PVIH01007091.1:36510-104174 GCA_004025045.1 Sigmodon hispidus
CCATAGACAATCCCCCACAGACAATCCCTCACACATAATCCCTCACAATTCCCCACTAACAATCCCTCACAGACAATCCCTCATAATCCCCCACAGACAGTCCCTCACAGACAGTCCCTCACAGAAAATCCCTCATAATCTGTTGTGTAAGGTTTCCCTGGCTTTTTTGGGCCCGGAGTTTGGGCCTGGTCCACGGCGGCTTTTGTCCCCCAAAGAAATGAATCAGACACTTATATTACTTCATACTGTTTGGCCCATGTCTCAAGCACATTACTAGCTAGCTCTTTCATATTAATTAAACCCATTTCTATTAATTTGTCTACCACGTGGCTCAGCCCATGGCTCACCTGTATCTCTTACATGTCTGTCTTCTTCGGGGGTCAGATGGAGACTGACTAACTCCACCCTTCTCCTACCTGCTTGCCCTCTGATTCTCCACCCACTTCTACGGTGCTGTGCATAGGCCAAAACAGTTCTTTATTTACATCATACAGAGAGCATTTCCACCACAATAATCCCCCACAGACAATCCCTCACAGACAATCCCCCACAGATAATCATCTACAGACAATCTCTCACAGACAATTCCTCACAGACAATCCCCTATAGACAATCCCTGCCTTCACCACTAAGAGTCCCACAAAAATCATGTTACACAACTGTCACACATATGTAGAGGGCCTAGATGGGTCCCATGCAGGCTCCCTAGCTGTGGGTCCAGATAAACCAAAATTTTAATTAATTTATGTTTTGACTATAGTCCATCACAGGTATGGACTTTTCCGTCTGAATTTCAGAGTTTTGAATTAGGGATGTCAGGCCTTTCCTAATACCAACTTTGTTACTCCCACAACACCACTGGCATCATTGCTGGAATCCATTGTTTCTGTCAGGTAGACAGAAAACACGGGCTGCCACCAAACAAAACAAATGAAAGCCAGAATTTAAATGTGTCCCTTTAACCAGCACACATGGTCAGGCATGTGCAAACTTTCACTGGTGTGTAGTTGTGTAGATGCTTCTGTTTGAAGGGGCTTTGAGCACAGATATTCTGGAAGTCCTTAAAAGTGCTTGGTGCCTGAGCCACCACAGCTTTCCTTAACAGATCAGTGATAAGCATGGTTGACAGGGAAAGAAGTTGAATTGTACTTTATTTTATTCCCCCCCCCCCGGCTTGTTTGTTTCAGGCTGGACTGACATGTCAAGGCTTAGGCTTGGTAAGTTTGATTTTGATCAGTTACTCCAAGAAAATTTCCACTTTTCGTATTTTACAAGAACTAAGTAGTTATGTTTCCTGCCTCAGACAAGCCACACCTACATCACAATCTTGTTCATGTCATACATGTCACTGTCATGTGGTTGCAGCATGTCACAGTGCAAGCTAGTTACTTTGATGGCTATACCTCCTGTGAGAGTGTTTAAAATTCACCCAGTAGACTCAGATGACCTCTTTAAAAACTATTTCTGTAAACAAATGCAACATTTAAAGTCTTACTTTAAAAGATGATAGAATGTAAAGGCATTTTTATAAAATCTAATTATTGTGTGGGGGCATGCACATGCATGTGTATATGCATGCTTTGACACATGTGTGGAAGACACAGGGAAACCCTGGAACCCGTTCTCTCCTTCTACCATGTGGGTCCTGGGGGTTGGATTTAGGTTGTCGGACTTGGCAGTAAGTGCTTTTACTCACTCAGTCATTTTGCTGGCCCGTTTAGTAGTCTCTATGTGTACACACACTCAAAGCTGATCCCTTGGGATTGGACAGCCTTTGTGGGACCTTATCTCTGGAGTCAATTGACCTTCCTCAGCCCCCATTGGTTACCTGTAGCTCTTTATCTAGAGATAGCACTTATGGAATTTCCAACATCCACATGGTCATGTCAACTGATTTTGTCATTATGCCATTCTTGTTCAGGCAACCATGTTGTTGAGAGTTCATAGGTACGTTTCCCCCATCATTCCTAGGGGATCATGTCAAGCAGCAGGCATTCTGGGCATCTGGATTTCAATCTTTCCACTCTTCTTCTGGGATGGTCCCTGAGCCTGAGGTGATACAGTGCATCGAAAACCAACTAGGGTGGGGCAACAATTCATCTCTGCCTTTTGACTGGTAGTGGATCTCTGTAGTGGTCTCCATCAGGCTGGGCTGGTTCACAGGCTGTGGGATGGAAGCCAGACCTAGAGGATGGGAATGGCCCCCAAGGGCCTGAATTACATTTTTTGATGATATCAGAATAAAGAACAAAAAGACAGAGGAGCAAGCATTTCACCAGTTGGCTAGCAGAAGTTGCCATCAGAGCTGGACTGTCTGTGTTTGTTCTGGGAAGAGCTGTCCTGTAAAACTGACCGAAGAGAAAGGGAAAGTGCCTAGGATTTCTTCTTCCAAACATTTTGTGATAGTGCCTCTTCGTTCTGCTGAGTCAGGCTCCTGCGGGTGTGACTTAGAAAGGTTCTGTGTGGTTTTCTAAGCTTTTCTGAGCTAAATCAGCACCTCATGGAATTAATTGTCAGCCATAGTCCCTCTGAGACCAGCTTCTGAGTGGACGATTCTCTCTTTCTCGGTTGCCTGAATTGTGCAGTAAGTATATAGAGCTTAGAGAAACGGCAGCCTTGTCAAAGGATGGGAGAGGAGTGGGTACCCTTGACTGTGTTTACTTTACAGGATCAAAAGTAGATGCTGTCACATGAGCCCTAGATTGTGAGTAATGATCACCCTGTGAGCTAGAGGCTCACACTGGCTGGTCTCCACATTCTTCTCCTAGATAGATTGTGCATTGGAGAAGTTAGTTATTCAAGTTGCCCAGTGGTTAGCGTAACACAGTGGAGGGAGCATGCTTTGAACCTGGAATGGCAGCATGCACCACGTTGCTAATGAACCCTTCTAGTAGGCTGGGATCTTACCTCTGCAGAATCTGTTTTCTCATTCATAAAATATCATGGAAGCCACTCCAGTGAACTGAAATGCAGAGGATTATATGGCCTAATCCAAGGCTTTTATTAAAAAGTTGAGTTTAAGTAGAGTGAGCCAAGCAGGGCTTAAGTGAAGAATGGGATGTGTCCTTTGTAGTGATCAGATTTTGTGTGTCCTAGAAAATAGGCTCTTATCCTGCTCATCTAGGGCATGCTCTTTCTGGGGTGAGACAATCCGTGTTCTAAGGACTTCCTCTCCTGTTGCTATGCAGATGATCTCTTGACCTCTTCCCCTCCTTGTTAGGCAATCCTTCATTTAGGAATTACATTTCCCTCCCAGAGGAGGGTTTTTACCATGTAGCTCAGGCCGTTCTCAACCCTTCTTCCTTAGTGCCAGGATCACAGTACACACCACCTTGCCTGGCTTATGAATTACTTTTCACAGGTCACATTTAAGCACTTCTTTGAAGTGTTTCTCATCTGTTTTGACCAACTTTCTGCATTTTAGGATGACTTCTTATTATTGCTGATCTCCCTGTATTGTATTGGCTGTCCAAATGCATGCTGAGAAAGGACTTATAATACCAAAAAAATGATAAAATCTCTCTCTTTTATCCAGCAGCAATTACATGTCTGTATCATGCAAAGTGCTCTTTATAAAACATATGACTTCATGTAATTCTCATGGCAATTCAATAGGCCAGAGATATCTTTGTTCTCTGCATGAAGAAGAGCCTCCCGTGGGTTGATATTTCAGTGTGGATGTACCTCACTTTGGCCCCATGTTTTACGGGTTGCAGTTCCCTTTGCCTTAAATTTGGTAGTTGTGGATATGTTTAGTGGTAGTTATCTGTACTTTTATTTTTTTTACTTTTATGATATTAATATTTAAAATCAATATTTTCAAATATAGAGAAAAGCATATAGAGGAAGTGAGGGACTGGGAATCTAGCTCAGTTGGGAGAATGCTTGCTTCTCATACACACAGCAATGGATTCAATCCCTAGCATCACAGGAAGTGAGTGTAGGGGCACAAATTATCTTATCACTTTTCCAAGTGGGCAGAGGACAGAGGACCAGAAGGTCAAGGTCATTCTCAGCTACATGGTGAATTCAAGGCTAGTCTTTGCTGTCTTAAACAGACAGACAAACAAAAAAATGACACTCTGCCGAGTACCAGCTTACAATGCATGCTTCAGTTTTGCTATGTTTGATTTAAAACTTCACAGAAACAGTTGTGGTTAAAACTACCTCATCATTTCATCTCCTTCCTGAAGAGCAGAGACTAAAAGCTAAGACTCATTTTTTTCTATGTGATTTTACATGTTGGTAACCTATGCATATACATCACAAAATAGGTATTTCTCCAATATGTTCATAAAATGCTATGCTGCCTAATGCCTTCTTACAGCTTTCATTTGCCATTTATTTTGTTGGTAAATGTAGTGGTAATTTGAATAGGAATGGCTCACATAGACTCATGTGTTTGAATACTTGACTTATTAGGAGGTGTGACTTTGCTGGAGGAAGTGTGTCATTGTGAGGGCAGGCTTTAAAGTCTCATACACTCAAGCTACACCCAGTGTGGCACACAGTCTCCTTCTGCGGTCTACAGATCAAGATATAGACCTCTTACCTCCTTCTCTAGCACCATGTCTGCCTGCACACTGCCATGCTTTCCACCAAGATGATAATAGACTAAACCTCTAAACTGTAAGCCAGCCCCAATAAAATGTTTTCCTTTATAAGAGTTGCTGTGGTCATGAGCCTAACGTGGTAAGAACCCAAGCATAAGTGTCAGTGACTCCATCTTGTTTCTCTGGTAAGGCAGTTACAATAGAAACTCTAAGACAGTACATGTAATTCATTACTGGTGTATGATTCTGCAGTGTGTGAACATTTAACAGTTCAGTAAGTTAGACCCCCATGGATGAGCTTATAGGACATTTTCTTTTCTAGCCCTCAGAGTATACTGCCTTTCTTCCTCAAATGCATGAATGAAATAAGTACACACTACTCTTTCAAGTAATATGCATCACAAAATCTTCCACTATACCAGTGATTGGCAGTCTTTTCTGCAAAGGTCTAGATAGTTAAGTGTTAGGGGAATCTTAGGATGTATACTTGATTGCATTTACTAAACTTTGTTCTGCCAACATAAAATCAGGCATAACTAGTACATTAATACACAGGCATGGCTGTCGTCTAGTAAAAGTGTGTAAAAATAGGCAACAGGCCACATTGTAGACATAATTCACTGACTCCTATTCTAGACCATTGCTTATTTTTTTCTCTTTTTGTAAAGTTTTATTTTACTTTAATTATGCATATGGGCATATGTGGGTGTGTGAACATGAGTGTAGGTGAAGGCCAGAAGAGAGCATCCAGCCTCTTGAGCTGGAGTTACAGGAGTTTGTGAGATTCCTGACATGAGCACAAAGACCTAGAGAAGATCCTCCACAAGAACAATGAGCCTTCCTGACCACTGAGCCATCTTCCCAGTTCCTGTTGTAATAGGTTCTTGCCCAGACTTTCCCGGCCTGGACCAAAGGTTTGTACCCACTCTCAGCCCTGTTTGACTTCAAATAATCACACATAGGCTTGTGTTATTTTTATGCTGATTGACCTAGAGCCTAGGCATATAACTTGCTGACTCCTTCATCTGAACTCAACCATCTTATTCAGCCATGCCTTTTCTCAGAGAGCAGCAGTTCAACTTTTTTTCTCTGCATCTGCAGCCATCTCTTCATGGTGTCTCTGTTGCGTCCCTGTGGCGTCTCTGGTGGCTCTGCCTGGTGTCTGTCTCTGCTCTGAGATGTTTCCAAGTTTTCTTAGCCTGGTAGCCCTGTCCCCCACACTTCCAGTCTGCCTTTAGCCAATCAGCTTTTATTAAACCCATAGATGGGACAAATATTTACAATGACAGGAAACAGCAACAACATAACATAATCCCACTACAGGTTCCTGCTTCTACCATTTGTTCTACTGAACTGCTTGAACAGGATCAATTTTCCTAGTGTTTTCCTTTGGTTTGCTCTTTTGGGGAAAAAAAAAAATCAAGATTTTTTTAAATATTAAATACCTTTCCTACTCACAATTCTCAGGCTTGCTTTATTTTGCATTTAAATTTTATTTGCTTTTTGTATACTATTCACTGTTCATATAATTGTCATTTTTTCTTTTCTTTTTAAGGCACTCTCACGTGTATCCTTGACTGGCCTAGAACTCACTGTGTAGGCCAGGGTCTGCCTGCCTCTGCCTCCCTAGTCCTGGGATTAAATGCTATGTTTTTTCTTATGGCAGCCTCTTCACCTGAGTGCTTTATCTCCCCACCACCACCACCACCAATTTGTCATGTTGCCTTTGGCATATAGAGATCTGTTTTCAAAGAGTGCACCGAACACTAAGTTGTTTCCTAATCATTACCAGCTGTGTGTGTGAAGAATCCAACCAAAAATTCTAGACCTTCTCATTGGCCAAAAATTTGAATGTTCCTCAAAGGAACAGCTTAGCAACTTTACCAGAGAAACAAGATAGAGTCTTTGACACTTATGCCTTGGGTTCTCACCATGGTAGGCTAATTACTACAACAGACAACCTTCAAGTCTATGTGAGTATGGGTGAATGTCTTCCAGCACTTTCCAGAACAGAATCTGCTGTCCTTTGGGGCCTTTGGAACCAGCAGTGCTTCCTATGCCATAGGACTGGCACGTGGGAGAGACATAAGCTAGGAAGTTTTCTTGGAGGTTCCAATGGCCAAGTCTGGAGGTGGCATATCTTGCTATGCCATTAACTGAGCTCAGCCAAGCCATATGATTGTACCCAATGAGAGATTCTGAGAAATGCAGTCTAGCTACAAGGTCAGGAAGAAACAGATTAGGTGAGTGCCAGGTAAATAGGGTCCTTTCATCAGATCAATAAGCCATTCATCCTCATGGCAGACTATGCTTGTTACATCCCCACTGGCCTCTCAGCATCTAGCACAGTTACCTAGGTTAGGATAGGACAATGAGGCGGGGTGGGGGGGAAAGAGGGGGAAGAGGGAGAGAGAATAGGAATAGGAATGGAGGTTAGGAAAGAGGAACAAAGAGAGAGAAGGGGTAGAGGAGGAAGAGGTGAATGAATATGAAGACCCAAGGAGATCATCGCAGACTTTTGTGAAATCAGGAGATCAAGTACGGATCTTCCTTGATGGAGTGGAGAGATAACTTAGACACAGTGCTCCTGCTCCCCAACATTGGCCTTTGTTGATAGGGAAAGACTCATGTCATACTTCTGGACTTTGTTTCTGCAAATCTGGTCTCTAGGGAACTGAACATGGAGACTGATCTCCTTAGTTCTAGTGTCATAATAAGGCTCCTGGATACACCTAGTACAGTTGGATTTGGCTGGTAGAGCTTTGTCCGAACATCTCAGTGAAGTTCTTCAAGAAGACAATGCAATGGATGTTGGGGCCAAAATCTAGGAATTCAATGTTAAGGCCTTTGGTTTTTGGTTTTTTTTTTTAAAACATATTTATTTTTATTGTAAGTGCATTGGTGTTTTGCCTGCATGTATGTTTGTGTGAGGATGTCGGATCTTGGAGTCACAGATAAGTTGCCATGTCAGTGCTGGGAATTGAACCCAGGTCCTCTTTATAAGAACAGTCAATACTCTTAACCCCTGAGCCATCTCTCCAGCCCCAAGGCCTCTGGTTTATTTTACTGTATTTTGTATTATTGTTTTTGCTTGCCGTAAAAGTCCATATTGGGAACAGACCCAAATTATCATATTTCATGTTATAATATCAGTGGGGCCTCATAAACCATTCCCAATCCTGACATTTTATTTTTGTGTAACACAAAAGGAGCCCTGGGAATTGCCTTTTAAATTCCCTCAGAAAGTGTTGGCAGAACCCAAGGATTTAAATGATGGGTGGGATGAAATGTTTGGACAGATTAGACTGCCTAAGTGTTTGCTTTATGTGCGAGTGGTCTGAATACAGCTGGGAATAACGTTTACAGTTGGATATTGGATTCTAAAATGGTTAAAATGAAAGCTACCAAGCTTCTATTTTCTTTATCTCTGGAATAGAGTTATGATGGAGAGAATTCAAGATGATAGTCCCTTAAAAAGCAAAGGAGCATCTGCTTCTTGTAAACCCATTTCCATGGCCACTAGATAGAATAATTTTGAAGATGCTAACATGTACCCATTGGGAAATTTGTCTCTCTTTACAATGTCAAGTCATTGTTTCAACCTTCAAAGAATTCAGGTGAGAGAAATGTGTAAACAAAGGGCAAACTTACTCTTCCTTATGGATTCTTGGAACTTTGATCCTAGTAGCATGAATTAATAGATAGTCAAAAAGAAGGTACATTAGCTGTCTCTACCAGAACAACCCCAGAAACATTTTCCAAGCCAGTGCTGGGTGCTGTTTTACCAGAGCTCTCCAGCTGGGGATATGCTGACTTGGGTTCACATGGTTGAGGTCTGAGTCTACTGGGTGCTCTGGGTGAGCTCCTTCTTCTCTGTAGGTTGGCTTTGAAGGCATGCATTGCCTTTTCACATCCTAAGTCAGTCAGTCTGACGGAGTGTGCGTCCATGGTGTCTTCCATGTCTATGCGGTTTGACTTCACAGAACACTTCTGTGCATAAGGAGTGTGCTGTTAACAAAGATAACAAATGGAAGCTTCTCAGAGGTAACTGACCATATTCAGTGTTTCTGTTTTGGAGGTACCTCCTCTGCCCCAAACCAATCTCCTTTCCCCTTTCACTGGGACCCCAGCAAGGAGGCTTCCTGTAACAAATTATTTCCTCCTTCTCTAGAGGACCCTAGTTTTCATAAAATTTGAAATAGTTCAGCTTTTTTGTTTATCTTTAATTTCTTTTCGTATTTTTTAGGTATTTTGTAGGGGTGTGTATGAATGTGTATGTATGTGTGTGGAGGTCAGAGGACAACTTTATAGCGTCAGTTCTTTCCCTCCCTCCCTCCTCCCCCCTCTCTGTCTGTGTGTGTGTGTGTGTGTGTGTGTGTGTGTGTGTGTGTGTGTGTGTGTGTGTCCTGGGAATCAAACTCAGGTCTTCACACTTGACAGCAAGCACCTTAATTGCTGGCCTGGTATTTGGTTTTTGACAGACTGAAGCCCACCTTAGCCTGGTTGAAAGTACATGAAGGAGGTTGTGGTTCATCTAGGGAGTCCCCTTCTGAAGGGCTCACCCTCCCACCCTGGGCTTTACATGGAACCTAGAGACTTCACTGTGGACAGAAGCCTCCAGGGGAGATGCTGCCCCCAGTTCTCTGTCCATCCCAAATTACATTCTTTAAATGTTACGCTTAGGTATGTCTTTATCCTCACACTGAACTGGCCTTCATTAGTACCTGAGTGAGCTTGATAATACAGGTCTGTTCTCTTCTGTATTTCACTGTGAGATTTAATTGGTGGAAAGTGATGCAGGTTTTTCCATGAACAATGGTAAGATAATATTTCTTTTGACAGTGACTTTTATAACTTTGGAACAAAAACAAGCACCACTGCCTGTCCCCATCTGAAATGCAGCTAAATTGTGAAGTTAGTGGACCTGTTTTTTAGATAGATAACCTAAGGCTTAAAGAGGCCAAAAGACTTAGGACAGTTATTGGTCCCTGTTAGTGTGACTGAGGTAGTGAGATGTGGGGCCAAGGCCAAGATCTGTAGGGCAGTGGTTCTCAACCTTCCTAATGCTGTGACCTTTTAATACAGTTCCTCATATTGTGATGACCTCCAACCATACAATTATTTTGTTGCTGTTTCATAATTATAATTTTGGTACCGTAATGAATCACAATGCAGATATCTGACACGTGGCCCTCCCTGGAAAGGGATCACAGCCCACAGGTTGAGGACTTCTGGTCTGACGTCTTCTTGCTCTTTTTCTTTTTCAGCCTGTTCATTAAATAGAGCTATAGAGTTTCTCAAAAGTTGTTTTTCCTTCCTGCAGCATTTCAAAGCCATATCCTGAGAACAGACTCGAACTAAGTAAGTCATTAAAATACTGAAAGTATTTGTGAGGGCCCTGAACTGAGCAGGCACGACTGCATTTTTGAAATGCTCTAACAGAAGACTTTTTAATAAGTTCAACAATTTGACCAAAATAACTTGAAATCTGTGTAAACAACGAATGGGCAAATGTGTGCAATGTTGAAAAGAACCCTAGATTATTAGGGTCATTTTATTATGGGCAGATTTCCCTTTTGTGTTTTTAAAATCCCCAAAAGCAGCTAAGACAAATAAAAGCCACGGTGGACATTGCAAATGTTAGTGACAAAGACCATAAACACTAAAGGGGACCTTTAGATTGGAATAGTATCTGCACAGGGTTTCTCTTGTTTTTCTATGGGTGGTCAATTGAGCTGAAAATAAGCTTGAAGTAGATTATAGTGCACCCAGTAAGACTTTCATAAAGACAGGTCACATAGTGTGGCATCTGGCTTGGAAGGGACTTATAGCTTTTTAGGAAAGTCAAGGACATGACCTCCTGAGCCTCTCTCCTTGGACCTCCTAGTGCATTTGCTAGGAAAGAGGTTTCCATGAGGTAATGAGGCTGTGAGGACAAGCCTGGAGATGGGTGACCTGCCTTCAGCCTTGGCTGGGGCAGTTTGGGCTATTGCAATCATTCTATAATGGCTTCTTGAATTGTTGAGACTGTACTTTTTAAAACAAAAAAATTGTGTGTATGTGTGTGGTATTTGTATTTGTACATGTTCATATGTTGATGAGGGTGTGTGTATGTGGTCATGTGTGTGCCTCTGTGTGTGTGTGTGTATGTGAATATAGAGGACAGAGGTTGACATCAAATGTCTTCTTTCCATTTTATTATTTTCTTACTTTATTAATTACTAAAAAATAAAGTGTATGTATATATAATATATGTGTAATATGAGTGTGTGCTGCAGAGTGTGTGTGTATGTAGGTCAGAGGACCACATTCATGAGTGCATTCTCCCCCTTTGCCATGGGATTCTGAAGTGGAACTTTGGCAGTTGGGCTTATGCAGCATTTTTACGTATTGTGAGGCATCCTGCCAGCCCAGTCACCTTATTTTTTGAGACAGGGTGTCCCACTGAGCCTGCCACTCACTGATTTAGCTAAACTGGCTGGCCTCCTGTCCCCACTGGCTACACCTCCTCTAGGTGTTAAAATTGGGACACATGGTACCCCATCCAGCTGGAGACCAAACTTGGGTCCTCATGTTCTTGCAGTAAGCACATCACTGTCTGAGCCATCTCCTCATGCCCAACTCTCTCTCATTTTAAGATGATGGGTAGGAGACTTCTAAAACCACTCATATTAGTTAAGTACCGTTACACAATAAATTACCCTAAAACTTACTGTCTTAAAACAACAATAAATATTTATCCTAGAAAAATTTCTGTGGGTTCAGACTTTAGACATGTGGATAGCAGTTCTGGGTTTGTGTCTCTCTGGAGCAGCTGACCCTGGAGGATGTACTTCCACAATGACTGAGATCACCCATGCTGGTCCTCTGGATGAACAGCTAGTGGTTTTAACCTCCGAGTCAACTAACCACAGGTCTAAATAAGCATTGCATCAGAGCTAGCATACAGATCCTTTATTCCTGTTACGAGTTCCTATACAACTCAACGTAACAATTCATATGCAAATCATACACACACACACACACACACATATATATATATATATATATATATATATATGTTGTACCAGCTGCTGCAAATCATCTTGGGATATTTGAAAGAACACACAAGGATGTGTGGGAGCATATGCAAATATGAGCATGTTATAAAAGAGACTTTCACATCTGAGGATTTGGGTATCTACAGGGTCCCAGAACTACTTCCCCATGGACTTTAGGGATCACGGTCCTGGAGGGGGTCCATCATAGGGAGTTATTTTGCTGCCAACTCTCACAACAAAGATCCAAAGGATATTTAAACAGCAGAGAACACTCAGCCTTGCCAGATAAAGGGGCCTAAGAGATAGACAGATGATGGCAGCTTAAAGAAGAGGCTGCTAAGTTCTAGGGAAGCCATTTCTTGATGCATATGTAGGTGTGTGTGAGAGTGTGTGTGTGTGTGTGTGTGTGTATGTGTGTGTATGAAAACACATTTCTTGGGTTTTTTTGTGGAGCATAGTGTCTAAGGTGCCCCTGTGAGGAGCAATTTTACAGCAGTGCTTTTTGGCCTTCTCTGCATCAGTGCCCCATCCTTCTAACATGGCCATAGACTTACAATACCACCTCTGCACTGCACATCTATTTTTACATTGCTGCTCTTTGGAGAGCTGCAGATAACTGTCATAGCTCACATTTTCTTTTTACCTGCGGTAAACACGCATGTCACTGACAACACCTACCCTATAGCTGTCTGTTAATGAGCTCTGAGTGAGTGGGCAATAACTTGTATAATCAAGCCCTCTTACTGAAAACTGGGACTGTGGCCAGACCTCAGTTGTTACAGCCTTACCACAGACTCCTTGTGCTCCCTGGAAATCTCTTCCCTCGTCAGGAAGAATGTCATTCTGGTCTCCAGCCTCAATCAGCTCTCCTCTTTGGCTTTATTTGAGCCCCTGGCTTTTCTTTTTACTGCTCATAACCCCTGAGCACTTATCTGGCACTAGCTAGTTCCAAAGCTAAGAAACTAATTTAGTTTTTTTCTAAACTCAGGCCAGTGGAAGAAAGGAGGCAAGTATAGGGGTGAGAAGGATGTAGGGATGTAGAAGATGCAGAGAGAGCCATACAGAATACTCTTATCCCCACAGACTTGTCCAACCCATAGCACATTGGTCAGCTACACCAATAGCAGCTATGGATGTAGCTTAACATACAATTGTGAATGTATTTCAAACACTGTGAGATTTTCTTTAGTGATTATTTTTTGTCACTCGATTGCATAGTATGCTGATGTAAATTTTGCATATGCATGATGTTAAAAGTTTGGACTCAACTGGACAGGGCTTCAAGCAAGACACAACACAAGTATCAGTCCTGCTTGAAACTCAGGCACATGATTTGTGATTGCTTCAAACCTCAATTAACCCATCTTACAGTAGTAGAGTGATAATGACTAGTTTGTTTTTATTTTATTTTTAACTTTAGTTACCTGTATATGTGTGGGTGTGTGTATGTGCACATGTGTGCAGGTGCCCACAGAGGGCAGAAGAAGATGTCAGAGTCTCTGGAGTTGGAGTTACACGAGGTTGTCATTTGCCCAGTATGGGTGCTGAGAACTGAACTTGGGTCCTCTACTAGAGCAATACACACTCTTAACCACTGGGGCATCTTTCCATCCCAAATACTGACTGGTCTTCAAATCCTCCCATGACTGTCTGGGGCTCAGGTGGTAAAATGCCAAACTCAGATCAGAGTGCGCTAAAAAAGAGGAAATGCTAAGTGAAAACTCATTGAACTTCTGAGTGAGACATTAATTAATCAAGGAAACCTCTAGGAATTCTAAATAGTGTCCTATGTCCAGGGGACACTGAGGTTTATGATGACATCAAAGTCAAAAATAAATGTCTTCTTGGGAGTGTTTTTTTCTCACTCTCCTTGAATAGTTCTAATGATATACATGAGAATTGTATTATGACAAATCCTCTAAGGATTTCTGCCTTACTGATAAATGCTGCCTTCTAGTAGAACAAGAACATCTGCTTAATAATTCCACCTAACCTCTCTGTGGAGCTGCCAGGGCTGGAATTTAGTCAGATAGGCATAATGGGAACTAGATGGTGTGGGAGAAGGGTGGAGTTTGACTCCAGACTCCATCACTGATGTAAGCTGAGCCAAGTGATTAAACTTCTCTGAGTCTTAGTTTCCTCATCCATAAAGGGAAAATTAATATAATCAATTATAATCAATAATATTAATTATTAATTATATTAATAGAAATAATAATACAGATGTTAGAGGATGACTGTGGGACTCAGTAAGTAAATGCATGTTAATATCTCAGTTCATTATCTGGTCCAGGGCGAGCACTGAATTAAGTGTTAGATGCTGATGATAAGTGATGGGAATGGTGATGATGGTGGTACCCATACCCATAGTGATGGAGTGGAGTTGCTGATAATAATGGTACCGTGCTGGTGGCAGTTATGAGGATGATAGTGATAGTGGTAATAATAGTGATGGGAATGATGATGATGATTGTGCTAACGATGGTGGTAATTGTTAGATTGTTTCGGCCACACACACCCCTGCAGAGGCTCTGGCCCCACCTGCAGAGGCTCTGATGAGCCTCTGATACCCACGTCTAGGGCATATCTGCATAATTTCCCTTTAAAAAGCCCCAACCATGTGGGAGACTTCCTCTTTTTCTCTTTCTCTGTTCTCTATTCTCCCTTCCCTCTCTTCCTTTCCCCTCCCCCACCCGTTCCTTTAATAAATCTAATATGGCTCTTGGCAACATGCTAGCGAGTTCTTCCACGCGCAAAATACTAACAGTAATGATGAGGATAATAGTGCCCTTGGAGGTAGAGGTGATGATGGTGATGATGGTGGTAACCATGGTAGTGGAGGTAATAATGGTGGTGATAGTGGTAGTGGTTATTTATGTTGGTGGTAACAATGATAGTGATGGTAGTAATTGATAGTGATAATTATATTGATAGTAGTGGTGATGGTCCTTATGCTGGTGGTGGTGATGATCGTAATGGTGATAGTGGTACCAGGGTGGTGATTATGTTGGTACTAATTATGCAGATGGTCATGGTCATTCTCCAGATGATGGTGATGGTAACGATTCATAATTTCATTGATGGTCATGATGGTAATAATGATGCCAGTGCTGACTGTGAAGATGATGATGCTGGCTGTGACAGTTATGAGGGAAAACTGTATGTGAGGAAGGAAAAGACTTTCCGGTTGCATTGCAGTTGTAGCCAAGAGGCGTGGCTGGGAAAGATTATTAATTATTTTGTGAAGAGCATAAAACCCACCTGGCACCGAGGCAGTCAAAAAACCAGCTGTGTGAGGCCAATAGCCATTGTGCAGCATTTTGTCTCCTGTTCTTACTGTGATTTTGAATCATGGTGAGCCTCAAGTGTCCACCTGTGAAGTGGAGCAGACCTCCCATTATTACTGACTTGGGTGAAGGAAGTCCTGTGTGGAAAGGCAGGTGCTGGTAGGTTGGCCTGCTAAGGTTGCTTTTGCTCATGGGGAAAGCATTCAGTACACCAGTGAACGCCTCAACAGTCATCTATGTTCTATTATTTTCTTTTATTGCTTTTGGTAGCCCTGTCCCCTTGTGAAGTCATCATGGTCATGAAGGGGTTCTGCACCCCCCCCCTTGCCATTGTCTCCACCAATGCCAAAGTCCTAAATAAACCTCCTGTCTCTCCCTCCAGGAAGCTGTTCCTTCATGGCTGCCTTTCCAAGGTTTTCTTGATGGGGACTCTGAACCTCTCTGCTTACAAGATTGGTTCACTTGACGTGCGATATTTGGAAACCAATACTATTTATTTTATTGTGCCTGCCTTATCTCTAGAAAATTTGAACTCTCTGAAGTTAAGAATTCTGTTATATTTATTTTTCCCGAGTCCTGTCTACTTTCTTTTATGACATCTGTTCTCTGCACACCCTCCCCAGATTCTTCACAATGTGGACATATAGAGAATAGTCAGTAAATACAACTATATTTATTTTTTCTCAATAAATTCTTCCTTTTCTCTCTTTTTCTAACCCACCCCTCATATCATGTGCTGTCAAATATACAGAAATAATAAGCTATCCTGTTTATATATGTAGTGACTCTCTTGCAAAAATAAATGTGTTTCAGGGTGAGGCCTGAGGCGACTCAGATTCCATCTGAGCCTTAGGACACATTGATTAACTCAGTCCTGACTGTGAATGAATAATGACTTCTCGATTTAAATAAATGTCCCCCAGCAAGCCCAGCCTCTTCCTCAAAGTTACTATAACTGGATACTGTCCCTTTGGCCATGCTGAGTGAATGTATGCTGTTCCCTGTCAAGCCATGAATTTGTGTCATAAAGTCCAGAGCCCCATGGTATCGGTGATGCCCCTCAGCTCATGGGCTCCTTCTTGTCTATTCTTCTTTCACTTCCTTGTCTGGTTTTAGTCACATGATCAGGCTCTCGGTGATGGACTCTCCATTTGCCCTGCCCGACTCTCCCAGCCCTTCTCATAACCCTGCTGAAGGACAGCGTTGCAGGGCTCATGGGTGGATGGAGGGTGAGGGAGGAAGCTGAACTCTCCTTATTAGGTGTATACCGTTGTTCTCCCCTTCTGTCCAGTGCCCATTTCAGGCCTGATGAGTCTGCTGGTCACATTTGCTCATTTGTTCTCTCATTCACTCTGTTTGCCAGTTTAACAAAAAAAAATCTGTCAAGGATCCCTGTGTACCAGATGATATTCCAGGCCCTGGGGATCAAACTGGCAGTGCCTTGCTCTCCAGGGGACAAGCACTCACCCCTTGTTCTGCTGGAACTTTTTTTAGACTTTGAACCTTGGACCAAGTCCACTTTCCATGGCTTATTAAATATACGGAATGACACAGTGTCACTGCATACCAGAGATCAGGGGTCAGTGGATGAGAGCTCCATGATGCTGCAGCATGTGCATTTTATGATTTATAAAATAGCGTTATGGCCCTCCACACGTGTCCCATGTGATGAGCTCACCGTGTTCCCTAGGGGCACTCTGGTGTCATAGATCACATGTTAGTGCATATCAGCAGTCCTCCTGCTGGGGAGGAGAATCTGAGCTTGCTGGCCAGCAAACCAGATGAGAAGAATCCGTGAGTTTGCTGCCTTACAAAATAAGATGGAAAGCAACAAAGAAGGAGACACCTGAGGTTGACCTCCAATCTTCAGAGGCTATGAACACACAAGTGCTCACTCTCATATACACACACACAAACCACACACATACATACACGCATACACAAAAGATCCAGCTTGTTTTCCTGAAGAGCTATTGGCCTGTGTAGCCTAAAGCTGAGCTGAGACATCTAAGAAAAAGCTCAGCTTCCATTCGCCACGTTGCAAATGCATCTCCACAAAAACCTTGGCTGCCGTCTGTGTGTACATCTGTGGGTGTTGTGCTGAGGCCTAAAGATAAAAATCAAGAGCTAAAAATATTCCCAGCTTTCTGACAGGTTGTATCCATCATCATAGGAGGACAAATAAGAATCTGGCTGCCTGGCGACAGGGAGTAGGCTGCAGAGGGTGAGGTCAGGCTGTGGCTAGAATCTCACTGGTTAGAAAGGAGAGAGGTTTGCTGGGAAGGTTGAGACTGACCAGACTGTGGGAGGTTTCAGCTTTAGTAAAGCACAAGGTAGAGAGAAATGTCGTCAGACTGCTGAGTAGTGCTTACTGCCCAGGCCTTACTTCTAGAAGGTTGTTCTAGGGGATTCTGCTCAGAAGGAAGCCCTAACCTCTTTTCTGTTTCCTTAACAAATCATCTTTAAGAGTTTCTGCTGCCAAAGGCACACTATGTGTGTGTGTGGGGAGAGTGTATGTTTTCATGTCTTTGTGTGTCCCTGTATGTGGGGAACTTGCCTATATGTAACTGCATGTACATGGAGACCAGAAGTCCACGTCTAATGTTTCCTCAGTCATTCTCCATCTTCTTCTTGTTATTGTTGACAGAGTTTCTCACTGAAGCAGACACATTGGCTGCTCCGCCTGCCTCTGCCTCCCCAGAGCTGGGTTTACAGGCATGCTCTTTACCTGGGTCCTGGGACTCTGAACTCTGGTCTTTATGCTTAGGCTACAAGCATTTGACTGGATGGGCTGTTTCCCCAGCCCCTAAAAGATACACTTTAACAGAGTGCAATGTGAAGAGTGACTGGGTGGAGGCTCCTGTTAGATACTGAGGAAGACAAAATGGTGGCCCTGGGTTAGAATCCAGCTCTGTTCTGACAACTGATGTTCTCCTGAGAGTAGAATGAATCCCTGTGACACTAGAGCAAAGTTGCTTATGTAGCAGGCCTGTAGTTACTGCACATGATAAATGTTCAGTGATTAACAAGAGTGCAATAGCATTGTGAGCTCACTTCCACCCTGACCATGCTAGCATCTATTCCACCCACCTACAACTGTCCTACCAAACAAGAAATGGCTACAGCTGCCCCTGAGCATACCCGTATAGTCACTGAGAAGGGTTCATGGTTTCATTTCAGTCAAGTTACCCCCACTAACCCTGTGGCCTCTGTGAAGCTCATCTTTTCTGAGTTCCTCTTTTCAGAAACAGGTAAAGCATAAACTGTCTGAAGTCACTGAAAGAATTATGTGGACAGTTGGAGAGATGGGCCAGTAGTTGGCAATTTCTGCTGTGCAGAGGACCTGGGTCTGGTTCCCAGCAGCTGCATGGTGGCCTCCAACCATCTGTAGCTTTAGTTTCCGGGGATCTGATTCCTTTTCTGACCTCTGCAGCTCCTATATTCATGTGGCACACATAAACTCACTTAGACACACATATACACATAAAAATCAATAAATGTGTTAGTCACATGAGAGCTGACAAGTTGGCTCAGTGGGTACACCAGAGCAGAGGTCAGGAAAAGGTATCAGATCCCTTCAAACTGGAGTTATGGTCAAATTTGAGCTACTATATAGGTGCTAGGAATGGAACCCAAGTCCTGTACAAGCACAAGTGGTCTTAACCACTGAGCCATCTCTCCAGCTTTGTAAAAAAAAATATTTTAAACATAATAATTTCATGAGATCACATAACTAAAATGCCTGATGAGTAGAAGCTATTTCATAAAGTCAGGAAGCCCTACAGTGGCCTGGGCAATAGAGAAAGCTCCTTCAAAGTTCTAGCGTGAAGATAAGCTAACTGTATGCCCTCAAACAATGGATGAAGTTATATCTTTTACAAGAAAATGGAGATGCCATATTAAGTGAATTAAGCCAATTAATTGCAGGGAGACAAATGTATGTTTTCTCTCATTTTTAGTTCCTAGATTGTATATAGATACATAAAATTATATATGTATGTATGTGTGTATATGCATGTATATATATGCACAGATATAAAGTGAGGGAAGCTGTTTTTTTTCCTTTGAGATATGGTCTCATGAACCCCAGACTGGCCTCAAATACACTATGTAGCCAAAGACATTTTTGAACTTTGGGTTCTGCTGTCTTCTCCTCCCAAGGGCTGAGGTGACAGGCATGCACCACCACACTTGGCTCACATGGTTCTGGAATGGAACCCAGAGTCTCGGTCATGCTAGACGATCACATTGTACACTGAAGTACATCCCTACATTCCTCCATAGAATAAATTCTAACTTTATACAGTCAAAGTCCAGTTTGGGGCTATATTTCATGGGTAGGCCTTGGGAAGTTGGTTCAGTTTCTTCCAATAATGTCAGTTTTCTAGAGTCTCCATGAGGGTTAGAAGGAATAGTTCATGCAAATGAGCTAGTACCCAGTGCATGGTGCGTGGAACAGACCTCCATCACTAAGCCATTTCCTTGCTGCTATCTCATGTTTCTGGCACTACCTTGAACTACAGTTCTGCGCTTCCTAACTTCTCGTTTTATAAACACTTTCTTGTGTGGGTGTTCTCTCTCTCTGCTGCTGCCATCACTGGCTACGTGTTGCCAAGAGTGAGAAAGAGGCTAAGTTGGCATGTAACTTAAAACGGACCTCAGTGGACAGTAGATGTTTGAAAGACACAGGCAGGCCAGTTTCTCAGGCATCACTGGCCATAAGGCCTTGGCAGCTTTTCTCCCAAGGGGGTAAGCAGCTTGAATGCTTTCCGTGGACTTCCCTCAGTGGCTCTTGTCCAGCAAAGCTGTTTGTTTCCCCTTCCAGTTTTCTGTTAAGACATTTAAACCATGTTGATTGGTTTTCCTGAACTGATGATGGCTATCTCCCCAGCCACTGAGGTACAGACCGCCATGTGTATGGCCTGTGGTGCTGGTGGAGGTCAGGATGTAGTGTCCTGGGCTCCTCCTGGCATTGGGGAAACAGCTCTGAGATCTCCAACTGGGACATTTTGATATGGTCACATGGACATTTGATTTCTAACTGAAGACACTTGGGTCTCCTGCAGCCAAAGTTGCTGGGAAGAAATGTAGCTTTACTTTTGACTTTGCATTTGGCAAGATTTGTCATGTCTCCTTTGGCTCAAAGTTGGTAGAATCACTTTTATGAAATTATTGTCTTGAAACACACTTAGTAAATGCCAAAACTTGCCACGTGAGGCTCTACAGGTATTAGGTGTGGGGAAGCAGCAGAGAGAGTCTCCTCTCTAGGATGGTACCAAGACCTTCCTGAACCCTAAGACAGAAGGCAGAAGGAACCCTTTAGAAACTAAAGACATGTGCTCTGCTTTCTGTGTTCCTGTCATGGGAACCAGGGACATGGAAAGGTAGATTGGCTCTCAGGAAACACCTCCAGACCAGACATGGCTGCTGATGGGAGGATGCAGGCCTCCTGACACTCTACTTCACAGAGAGCTGATCCTAAACTGTATGTAGTTCCTCCCCCATCTTATTTATGCCATTGTGATAGTTTTTGTCTCATGGGCTTTTGTTTCTCCATCTGTGCTAAGACACAACACAGTTCTATGTCAACATCTTCCAAGAACCTGACACCAATATGGAGTTAAACATGCCAAAGTTTTATTAGGGGAAGCAGAAGGTGAGGAGACCAATCAGAGAGTAACATGAACCTGTCTGCCATCAAAAAGGGGAGGGTCAGAGGTTGGTGGGAAGTATTCTCAGTCACCAAGGAGGGTCACCAAAGCCATCTAGGAGTCCTTTAGTTGAGTAAGCCTCTAGAGGAGTCCTGGGTCTCCAGGGAATAGACTTGCTTCTGTACCCTCCTGGGATCAGCCATTGCCCCTGGGAACAGGCCGTGGGAAGCTCAGCTTGGTGCCAGGCACCGCTGTAGTAATGGATTTGGAGCAGAGCAGCTGGGGCTCTTGCCAGTTTCATGACCTGTCATCTGAGGTCTGCAAAGTGCATTCCCTCCCACTGGGTACTTCGCACAGCCATGCTGTAGAGCAGCTAAGAGGATGAGAGGTGGAAGATTTCATGGATGGTGCATCTTACTTATGGATGACGCCTTTAAGGGTGTGTGGGCATTTGAAGGCATGAGATAGAAAGAAATTAATCCAACGGTGGAATCAGGAAAGACCCCTGTTGAAGACTCTCAAGTTATTTACTTAATTTAATCCTCCACAGAACTTAAGGAAGCTGGCTGCCTGAGATCAAGTTAGAAAACATTGTGCCTGGATAGGAACCATGCTTAAAGTATTGTGTCCTTATGATCCAATTGCTGTCACAAAGGTAGACGTAATTAATACTGAGGGAAATTTTTGTCTGGAGTACTGTGCTGAATATTTAGTGTTCATGAAAGTGCCTGTATACAGAAAGTGCTTATGAAGTGCCTGTATACAGAAGGTGCTTATGATGTGCCTGTTTACCGAAGGTGCTCATGACACATTAGCATGGCCTTTTGAACTTGGGATTCAGTGTAACTCCTCTAGATTCCATTTGAGAATCTCCTTCATCAGGCCTCTGTAGCAACACTGTGTCTGTGAGGAGAATGGAATGCTTGGGTGAAAAGTACCCTTCCCCTCTTTAATGCCCACAAGAACTTGGCAGAAGTAGCCACTTGGGCATGGATGCCTTCTGGACAAAGATGCAGGATATGTTGACATAGTATCCCAGCCTGAGTGTGTAAGCTTTCTTTCGTAGCTATGAGGCCTGGCTTCCAGATCAGACATGTGTTCTGTGGGTGGGACCAATTAGCCCAAAGTCCCCCTGTAAACTGTCCTTACAACTGTTACTGTGTCACGGAAGTGGAGAGTGGCTTGGGGATTCCAAACAGCTGCCTGCTAGCTTCCTGTTTGTGATGTGTGGCCTCTTGGACATTAGCTTTCTCACCCTCAACATGCACTAATTAGGCCGAGCCATTGTGTTTCCCTGGCCAGGAGCCTTGCCATTCTGGCATTTACAGTTTTGGACAGGAAAAATGTGGGTTGGAGTGGCTGGCAGCTGGCACAATGCAGAAGGGCAGCGATGTCAGTGAGCATTCCCATGGCACCAGCATAGGCATTTCTGTTTTCTCAAGAGTCAGCTAGATGAGTGGGGTAGCTGTTGTTAAAGACACAATAAGTTTATGGCTCACACTTCACTCATGCTCTTTCCTACTCAGTGAAGTCAACATGTGTACCAAATTCCCAGCTTGTGCCACCGTGTGTGTGTGTGTGTGTGTGTGTGTGTGTGTGTGTGTGTGTGAGAGAGAGAGAGAGAGAGAGAGAGAGAGAGAGAGAGAGAGAGAGAGAGACAGACAGACAGACAGACAGACAGACAGACAGACAGACAGAGACAGAGACAGAACCCAGAGTTCTCAGTTTGGCTAGTCTTGATGGCCAGCAAGACCCAGGGATCCTCCTGTCTCTGCCGTCACAGCACTGGGATTACAAGGACATACCTTGGGCCTGGACTTTCTGCATGGGTTCTGAGAGAAGGTCCCAGTTAGCTCAGTACCTGCTTATTACTGTCCATGCAACTGTTAACATTTCATTTAGCTCTGGGGATGGAACTCATGTCTGATGCTTGTTCAGAAAGCCCTTTCCTGACTGAATCATCTCCCTCATCTCCTCAGACACCCAGTTTCTAAGATAGCATCAAGCAGACAGGAAATGCCTCTTAGCCACTGCTTGCTAGAGAAATGTTCACATTAGTGGACAAGATAACACTACAGAAGCTCGCAGCTCGCCTTCTCTCTCACTCCCTACTTTTATTCTTAATCCTCAAACAGCATCCACTGTGTCTCCTACGCCAAATATGTGGATTCAGAGATGAGTAAGATACGACCTCTGTACTCAAAAAATGCACTGCCTCAAGTCCAGGGCCTAAGTCACAAATCAAGTCTTAAAGGGGCTGTGGTAAGGGTTAAAAGTGGCATGGAAGTCAGACAGTGCAGTAAGATACACGCAGCAAACAGGAAACAGGAGCAGTGAGTGTAGTGGTAACTGGGACTCACTCAGGTCACACGAGCAGTCAAGAGCATATTCATGTGGGCCATGTGGGCCACTTTTCTTTATGACACATAACCCCAAACAGGAAATTCTTTCCTGCTCACAAAAGAAGCAGAATTTAAGACTTCTTCACATCTCCAGACAAAGCAGCACTTGGCTACTCTAGGATCCTTTCTCTAGGAAGTAAACATCTATCTTTATTGCCAGTTACTTACTAAATCTCTATAAAATCAATAACTTTCACTTTTATTTGTGAATTTTATCATCACTCATTATTTTTCTCATACTCCAGTCCTCAAGGCAGCTGATGCAAAGCTGTTACCTGGGAATGCACAGAGAATATTCTCCAAGTCCAAATGATACCATACTTGACATTGCCCAGCAAGGCAGGTGGCTTTGCATGCCAGCATCTGACCCAAGCACAGGGCAAAAGCAGCTCCTGTACTGGATCTCAGCACTAAGGCCTTGGCATCATCTGGGTTTGTTATAAGATAGATTTGTGACCTTCTGAGAATCGTCAGCAGAGAGGGGAGGAGGAAAAGGCACATTCTTCATAGAAGCCACATCATCCATCTGGGACAAATCGGGAAGATGTTATGAAGCTGCTTTTTGAAGCCAGGCAGTCAGAAATAGAATGTGGTCAAGTGACAGACTGGAACAGATGGGTCAGTGCTGGGCCAGATTTCAGAAAGGCCCTGCTTCCCAAGCACAATTACTGGAGTTCAGGTCCTGGGCGGGGAGCACACACTTGGCACACCGCAGACCTGTGCAACTTGTGCTGCACTCATCTGTGAAACACGTTGGATTTGAAAAATGAGTCTTGGATCGTGGGCTGTATTAGCATCAGAATCATCTTTTATTAATTATATGAGACAGTACATGTGACACGGTCAGAATAATGGCTGGTGTATAGCTCATGCTCCAGAGGCATGCACAGGCCAGCCCCGGCATCTTCTTTTGGGTGGGGTCTCTTTGCTTAAATCAGAGTTGTTGGTTTGAGAAGCAATGTTCCAAAGAAGCAGGCCTGCCTACTGGAAGACTGAACTATATATGTACTTCTAGGAGAAACTCTGATTTCAGTTTGTCTATGTAGAGTCTTTATGCCTTAGAATCCTCACAAATTAGACTGTTTGGAAAGAGTCTAGATTTACATTTCTAGATATTGTGCTTCCTAGGCAAGGGATATAACTCACTTGGTAAGATGGGTACCTGCCATGCACAAAGCCCTGGGTTTGATCACTACACAGAAACAAAAAAAAAGTGCAAAATGATAATTAGAAACTCAGGGTCATCCTTGGCTACACATCACTTTCGAAGCTAGTCTTTGATACGTGAGATTCTGTCTCATTAAAGAGATGGGAGCCTTTCAAGATTTCCAGGGTGGCAACAGAAATGTGGCTCAGTTGGTAAAGTGTGTGCTGATGATCATGGATGAAGTCCTGGTCCTGGGTTCCACCCCAGCACCACTTAAACTTGGAATGATGGTATACACCTCTATCCTGGCACCTGAGAGGTAACATTAGAAGGATCAGAAGGACAAGTTCATCCTCGACTACATAGTAAAAAAGAAGATATTCTTTAAAATCCTAAGGCAAGCCAGGCATAGTGGCACACACCTTTCATCCTAGGACTCAGGAGGCAGAGATAGACAGATCTCTGAGTTTGAGGCCAGTCTGGTCTATAGAGAAAGTTTCAATACAATCAAGGCTATACAGAGAAACCCTGACTGGAAACATGAAACATCCCCCCACCCCCTAAAAAAAAACAGATTTAATACAGGATCAGAATTTATTTTTGAGGGGAGATCTTATTTGAGTCTTAGAGGAAAACAGTGCAGCTACTGATGGGTGATGTCTGTCAGAAGTGTGAAAGAACGGTGTGGGGCATACTGCTCTGTTCCATTGCTATCCTTACCACAGACCTTCTAAGCCCGGTAGTCTTGGTGAAATGGAGTCCAAATCTCTTCTGGAGACTACCATTTTGTTGAGCAGCTGAGATCTGAGCAGCTGTGCATCACACTGGGCTTGTTTCCGGTTCCTGGCTGTTTGTCTTTTAAAAAGAGGTCAGTGATGAAGGATTTTTCACATCTGTAGTGAGCCTCCCACAGAATGAGGATGTGTAAAATAAAGCCGCAAAATCAAAGTCTGAGCGAGAGATGCTGGATGCAGTTTTCCACTTACAGCTATCTCCTTGTAAAGAGGTGTGAGGGTCAGCTATAGAGACAGAATGTGGACAGGGTTTCCCACTCACAGCCTTTTCCTTGTTAAGGGGTGTGAGGGCCAACTGTAGAGACAGAATGTGGAAAGCCACATCTGAAGAGCTGGATGGACCCCACGAAGCACAGCGAGCTTCAGAATCTTCGTACTGAAAAGTCACTTTGGGGGACAGTTTTGGCATTTGAATCCAGAGGGGAAGATGGGATAAAGCAATGGCTTCCACTTCCTGTTCTTCCAGCCTGTGTGAAGCCTGCACCTTCCCTCTTTCCCTTTCCAGAGACACAAGCCTCTAGAATGTATTTAATCATTTAAGAAATTTAGGACAATTGTTTTTCAACTTTCAAAAAGAAAATTGTGTGTGTGTGTAGTGTGTGTGTAGGTATTCATGTTCACATTTGTGGTCCACATGCATGCACATATGTGTGGAGGCTGGTGGTCAACTGTAAATGTTATTCCCTAGGAGCCATTCACATTGATTTTGAGACAAGGCCTTCCACTGATACTGAAAGATGGTTGATGAGGTTAGATTGGATAGCTGAGAGGTCGCCAAGCTCCATCTGTCTCTGTCTCCTCATGCTCTGCTTTCTACAGGCGTGCTAGGGTTCCAACACATTCTCACACTTACACAACAAATGTTTACTGGTCAAGCCATCACCTCAATTTGAACTTTTAAAGCTAAGGTCAAATTTTATGACTTTGTTCTAAGTGACAAAAGTCTTAGAGGCATGACATGAAAATAAGTGGTAAATCACAAATACCTGTTTTTGAAAGTTTATAGTATCTTGTTAGATCCAAAATTTTATTTCCATTTAAGCATAAACAGCTGGTTATGAAGGTGCATGCCTTTAGTTCCAATACTTGGGAGGCAGAGACAAGTGGATCTCTGTGAGTTCAAGGCCAACCTGGTCTACATTTTCTGGTCAGCCAGGGCTACATAGTGAGATCATGTCTCAAAAAAAAAAAAAAAAAGAAAAAAAAAGAAAAGAAAAATATCCAAGGTATTAAAAAGCTCAAATTTCTCACTAGCAATATGTAAAGCAAGGAATTTTCTACTTTATCATTTTAACTTTAAAGAAAGTAAGTAATCAGTTGGGCACAACTCTTTGTTGTGAAGTTGAATGTGGGTAGTGTAGGCAGTTGGTGTTAGCAGTGGTTATCAACTATAGCCTAGGTTTAATACATCCTAGTCTTTTTTCAAGCACTACAGGTACAAAGAACAATGGTAAAAATGGCAACCAACTCATTAGACATTCTTTTGATGTGTGTGTGTGTGTGTGTGTGTGTGTGTGTGTGTGTATGTGTACAGGTACTTTGCTTTGGTGGAAAGCCCGAGATCTTGAGAAAATGGGAGCATAAGGAAGAAGTCTATAGTGGTCACTGAGGTCCTGGGCTAGCCAGAAGGAAGCTTTGCATGTGGATGTGGGTGGGTGGATGCAATTCTCAACCACTTCCGTATTTCCATGCCTAAAACAACCAAGAAAGCGAAGTGGCAATTTTCCAACCCAAGACAGAATCATGGGAGGTGGTAGAAACTGCAAATATCACACAAGTAGTGGACTCTGCTGATGGCCCAGGAAGCAGGTATCTGCATAGCAACCCAGGTGGATTCAGAGTAGAGCCAGACATAGTCATCCTAGGGGAAAGCTGCAGGGGGCAGTAAGCAGCAGGCTAAGGTGGCTGGAAGCAACCTGTCCCTGTGGGCAACAATGCCCCCTCCCAAAAAAGTGCTTACCTAGTGAGGCATTCCCTGCTTCGCTAGAATCAACTGGCTAGCTAAGAAGCTATAAACTGAAACTAGCTAAACTGGTTTGGCCTGGTGAATAGCCAAGAGGTTTCCAGGCAGGGCTGGGGTGAGAGAGCCACATAGCCACTCAGCCTGGCAAACCATCCTGCTTAGACAGTGTCCACTGCTCAGTGTTTCCTGAGCTCTGAGAGGTTCCCAGAACCTTGGCTGGAAGGAAAAGCCCTCAGCCAGGCTGGGAGATGTGCCTCTGCGGGCACACACAGGGAAGACTTTTGGCTGCCCTAGTTGGTCATAATAGAAGGCTGAGGTCTCAGGATACATTCTGGGCTGGAGGATTAGGGAATGGTTTAGGGAGATTATGACACAGGCAGAAAGGCTAATTAGAAGATGAAATGCACCCTGGACTCTCATTCCCTAATAGGTAGATGGAAACTGCAGGTGTCTTTCTAGGTGTCCTCCTGCCTCAGTTTCTTCCCCATATAAACTGGTACCAATAACTTCTTTAAAAGATTGTGGGAATTAAACGTAAAAATCACCTCCAAACACTCAGGAGCAGCCAGCAGAGGGGTGTGGTGATATACTGTGTATCTTCTCCATGGTACCTCCCTTCCTATGCTCAAAACCTTCCCTTTTTATAATTCCCAACAACTATATTCAAAGACTGTTTCTAATTTTTTTATTTTTTAAGTATTTGTTTATTTTTGTTTTATGAGTATGAGTATTTTGCAGGCAAGTATGTCTTTGTACCACTATGTGTCCAGTCCCTAAGGAGACCAGAAGGCATTGGGGCTCCTGGAACTGGAGTTATAGATGGTTGTGAGCTGATCTGTGGTACTAGGAACCAAACCCGGATCCTCCGCAAAAACAACCATTGCTCTTAAGCGCTGAGCCATTTCTTCATCCCCTATCTCCTTTAAAGGATTTATTTTATTTTTGAAATTTTATATTTTTATTAGCATATACTGTATATATTTGTTGGGTACAATGTAATGTTTCCGTATACACATGGTATATTGTGCTCAAAACAAGATAATTAGCATATATACCAGAATAAACATTTTTTATTTCCTTGGGATAAGAATATTCAGAATCCTGTCTTCTAGCTAGGGCAGAACACCCAATACCTGATTGTAATTGTACTCATCCCCTAGTACCACTATCCAATCTTGAACTGTGAACCCTGGAGTTTCCCTAATTAGCTTTGGGGCTAAAGCCGGTCCCATAGTCCTGGAGTCTTGGGTGTCCCTGAAGCCAAGGATTCCCTGGGTGATGGCTCATCGCCCCTACTCTGCCCTTTCTGATAGCTGCTCCTCCAGACTACAGGAGAATCACAAAGTTGAATCTGCTGACGTATTTCACGAGAAATGCTCCTTGGCCCTGGAGTAAACCACCTTCAGATACAAGGGAGTTTCAAGTCTCATGGTATACACTTGTGTGGAGCCTAGATGTGGCCATGAGGTAATGCCCAGAGCATGTGGACTGTTGTAAATTAATATCTGGGTCTGCTCTGGAGCAAGGTCCTCTCTGTTCGGATTTCTCCTTTTATGGTGTCTAGAGAAAGGCGGCAGGGAGGCTTGGAGGCAGCTGACTGGGAATTTACAAACACGAGGATCCAGCCCTTTAGGAGTGGGAATTTGGCTCTAGTTTTTGAACTGATTATGTTGTTTGGACTTGGCTCGTCCCTGAACCAAACTGAGGTGATCAGAAGGAAAAGGCTCCCCCGAGCCACCCCCTACAGAGACAAAGACTTGGTAGGAAGACAGAAGGGGAAAGAGGACAAAATAGATGGGACTGTCCAGCTCAAGCCAGAGAGCCGGAACTGAAGACCAGAGGCTCATAGATAGGAGCCAGGGTCAGAGTTCTGCGGTATTAGCGAAGAGTTGCCTGCCAAGGGACACTGGCAGAAAATGTGTGGAAGAGCAAACTGTCCCCGTCATAGTCAGTGTTCTGGTTTGCTTCCCTGCTACTGTGTTCCCTGTTTTAGTTAAAACACTGGCCAAAATCAACCTGGGAAGGAAAGGGTCTATGTGGCTTCTACTTCCAGGTCACAGTTCATAACTAAAGGAAGTCAGACAGGAAACCAAGTGGAAAGCATCGAGGAATAATGCCTAGTTGTTCATTTGTTAGCGTGTTTTCTCTCAGGCCATGCTCAGCCGAGCTGCCTAGGGCTAGTGCTGTCCATAGGCTGGGCCTCTGTCAATTGTCCATTGAAACAGTTCTCACAGACATGGCCACAGACCAGTCTGATCTGGGTAATTCTTCAATTAAAGGTCCCTCTTTCCAGGCCAAGTTGGCAACAAAAACGACCCAACAGACCAAAGGAAACAGAAAAGAGGAGAGGCCTGGGATGCCAAATCCCTTTGAAGAGATTGTCTTTCAATGGCCTACCAAAGGCCATGCCACTTCAAGGGTCACCCCTGCCCCCTATTTGCACTGTCTTCAAGAACCTTTGAAGTAGCTTCAGGTCCAAACGGCAGCAGCTTCTGTCCATGAGATGGGAATCATAAACAACCTACCTCACAGGCATGGGCATGAGTATTTCGTGGTAAGCATGCAGGACGCTTACAAGTGCTTGAGCTTAAAGTAGTATTGAGGTAGATCTGATTTTCCAGGCTCTACTTCAGCACTTTATCAGCACAGCGTGTATCCTGAGTTTCTCTGACTGGACTCTGCACTTAGCTGCACAGCTTGGGCTGTGTGGGGTTGGGCTAACTCTCGGGCCCCTTAGTCCTGCTTTGTAGACTAAGCCACTGCAGTTCAGAGAGGGTAAGTGACCTGAGGGCTGGTTAAAGGCCCTAAGTGACAGAACCTTGGAGGTCTGCCTGGGAACTTGAACTTGAGAGGCTAGTGTGTCATCCTCCTCGTAACTGGGACCTTCCAGTTTCTCAGATCAAGCTCTGATTCCATTCTTTCCCTTGAAGAGCTCTAGCTACAGAGGCCGCCCACTGCCCAGGCCAGCCCTAATGAGCTGGAGATTTGTCACGGCTGCACTTGGGCATCGTCTCGTGTGGAGCCGGAAGGTGTGCGCTGGTCTCCAGAGTGAGTGTGCAGCGGTGGCCTCACCATTACTAGTGCGACATTCCTCTATCTTCTCTCCTCCTCTTTCTCTCCTCCCTCATGCCTCCTCTCTCCTCCTTCCCCTTCCTCATCTATTCCTTCCTTCTGTCACTCTACCTTTCTCTCCCCTTCCTTCCCTCTCTCCTCTCCTGTCTCTCGCCTCCCTGACTTCCTCCTTCTAGCTGTCTTTCCTCACCTCTTTCCCTCTGTCCCCCTTCCTTTCTGTTCACTTCTATGCTGTAGACTTTTACTATATTTCTTCTAGAATTGTGGCTTTAACGTCCCATTTTCTTGTCCCTAATGAGATTCCGCGTAAAGACAGTACAGTTGAAAGTCAAGAAGCGCGTAAGAGACTACTTCAAAGTGTTACCAGTGATATGGACGCCTTAGCAGTAAGTCAGCATAATTCCAGACATCTCTCTTTAGGAGAGGGCGGAAGAGAGAATGCAAGGGCAGAGAGAAGCATCAAGAAAGAGGATGAGAGTCAATGAATTCAGGTGGGAAAGTTGATGCATCATTTGACCTGGCCAAAATAATAAACATCTATATGCACATATACATACATATTTATATATAATTTAATATATATAATGTTATATATGTATATATATATTATTTAAGGGGGTACAGGGAGATGTCTCAGTGGGTGAACTGTTTTCTTCACAAGCCTGCGGACCCGAATCAGATGCCCACTTAAAGCTGGATGTGCTATTATATGTCTAGTATATGCCCAGCATTCTTGTGGTAATATGGAAGGCAGAGACAGGAGATATACCAGAGACTTGCTGTCCAGCTAACCTGGTTCACACAGCATCTAACAGTGAAGAAACTCAGTCTCAAATAAAGTGGAGTGGGAAGGAATGATACCATGGTGATATATGCATGCACACACACTGAACCTACTCATATATCTCTGACAAAGATTTTTAAAAAACAGTATATTATAAAAGAACAGTAGACTATACTTACTAATACCTACTAAATCCCATTTTCCTTCTGGAGTTTAAAAAAGCACATAACTGATTAGTTTCAGATAATGTTTTGGGTAGTGGGAAGGGCTGGTATGGGAAGCAAGAAGCTTCTTAGCACACAGGAAGAGGACTTTAGCTCAACTACAGTCTGTGGTTCTCCCCATACCCGGAGACCCTGTGCTGAGGAGTCTGGGACACAAGACACAAAAACAAAGGTACAGTTTTGCTGCATAAGGACCCTTCTCCTCCAACCCCACAATGGCAATAGTATCTTCTCTCTGAGCATTTTCCCATCAAGAATCTCTAGGTGCCTCTTCCCCGAAGTTAGATGCTCTGTTGGGGCCAGGCTCTACAGAGGCTACAGAATGGGTTCCATCTCTGATGTATTCATCCCTGGTAGATGTGGTGAGTAAGGAGAGCCACATAGCTCCAAGTAGTTCCTGAAGGTCCCTCCTCATTGGATAATGAGCTGGCCCAGGTACAGCAAGTAGATACCCCATTGCTCCTGGTGAACTCTTTGGCCTACTATTTCTGTGTGCCTTTATAACTCAGATATCTTCTGCCCTTCTTAGTATTGAGCTTCAGAAGGTATTGGGGCCTCCAGAGTATTTTTGAGGCATTCTGCCCTCTGCCCTCTCTTATGCAGTTCTGTATACATAAGAAGGGCCTAGAAAGAAGTGGCCTTTACCAAACCCAAAACTTCTGTGCCTACCTGCCTCGTAGTACCCTAACTCAGAGACAAATATGCTTTTACTCTTGACAAAGCCAGCTATTTGCCCTGGGTTTCCCCACCTCAATGGCTTAAAGCAACAGGACTTCTTTTTTCAGTATTCCATAAAGTAGAGGTCAATGATCAAGGATCAGGAGGGCTGATAACTTCTTGAAGTTCTCTGGGCGATTTATTTTCTTGCCTCCTAGTATCTGGAAACCCAGACATCCTCAGCTTTCTTGGGTGTACCATTCTATGCATCCATCTCCATGCGGCCTTTTAAGATCTCTGCATGTCTTTGT
Organism: Sigmodon hispidus; assembly: GCA_004025045.1. Lineage (NCBI taxonomy): Eukaryota > Metazoa > Chordata > Mammalia > Rodentia > Cricetidae > Sigmodon > Sigmodon hispidus. The sequence goes on from PVIH01007091.1 coordinate 68,396, forward strand.
GATTCTAATCACCACTGCCAATCTAAGAATTCATATTATTGAATATAGGGCTACCTTAAATCCAGCATGACTTCCTTTAGATTCTTAACCTCATTACACCTAAAAAGACTGAATGATGCCTGTCTCATAGGCCCCAGGCTTAGGATAGGGGCATATTTGAGGGTTAAAAATACCATTCAACTCACCACATTGACAAACTCTTAGACATGTTTGTGCCACTTCATCAGGCTGGATTCCTGCTCCTAAACCCTTACATACCAGTATGGTGCTGCCCACATTCAGGGTGAGTCTTCCCACTCCAAGTGCGGAAGCTAAGAAAATCCCTCACAGGCATACCCCTAGGCCAGCCTGCTATAGATAATCCCTCACTGAGACTCCCTGCCCAAGTGTAAACTGACAACTAATGCTAGCCGTCAGTGCTCGTGAACAGGCATCCTCCTCGACATCAGCACTCTTCAAACTTGACTATAGGGAATTGTCATTAAACTACATGTTCTGGGCCAGCAGTGTGAAGGGGCAGAAGGTAAAGGCTCTTGCACTGGAGCTTCTGGTTGGAGTTCAATTGCTGGGACCCACATGGTGGGAACAAAGAACTGACTCCTTCAGATTATCCTCTGATCTCCAAAAGGATGCTGTGATGTACATACACACACACACACACACACACACACACACACACACACACAATTAATAAAGTATGTGAGGGAAGAGATGAACTTCTATTCAGTAGGTCTGAGACTCAGCATTTTAATGAGCTGCTATTTCTCTGCCTCAAGACCACACCAGCAAGTCCTGGATGTTTGAGACTGAAACTGGTGTGGGCTTGGGCTGGGATAGGCAGTCTTACTCTTAGAGGCCACAGGGGCTTTGTAACTACAGTGGAGTCTCGAGCATTGGCCAATGTGCAGCTGGTGCTGGGAGGCAGAGAGCAACAGGACTAGGGTATGGTCCGCTTCTCTTTCTCCAGAGTGCAGGGTTCCGGTCCATTAATTTTAACGTAATGCAAATCGGTTTATGGAAGTGCTGACATGCTGCTCTTTAAAAAAAAGAAAACCGTAGTAGCATGGTAATTAAATCTCCATCTATATTTTATTCTAGCACATTTCAAGTGACTCCTTGCCCAGTGGTGTGATAGCATTACGGCACTATAATTATATAAACTGTAAATTTTAAAGGGGGGGTAATGCCAAAAAACCAAAGTGGGGTACATTAACTTAAGCTTCATTATTTTAAGCAAAATCCAGCTTTAGCCTTGATTTTGACCACAAGAATGTAGTCGCTAAAAATATCCAAAAGTCCCCCTTTCCAGTGGATGAAATGAGGGGATGTTAGTATCTGTTTCTTTTTGATACCTTTGCTTTGAAGTGCATGTTGTTGTTGGGGAACCAGCCACCCTAGAACCCAGATGGCCATTCTTTTTTAGAATAGGAATAAGCTGGGAGTCCAAAGCTCTGAGTTCTGGGCCTGGGGCTGCCGGGGACTGTTTGACCCATTTTTCTTCTGGAGATCTTTGGTGTATTGGGAGCCCAGTGTTAGAATTTCTAAAATAGACATAAGTCAGTGTGTTTGGTTTAGAGATAGGGCTAGCTTGGAGTTCGCTGTGCAGCTGAGGCTGACCTAGAACTTCAGTCCTCCTTCCTCTACCCTCCAGTGCTGGATTTTGGGTGAATGCTTCAACTCCCAGTTCATGATCTTGTAAGCATGAAACCCAAAGCAAGGTTCCTTCCAGGCAAGCACCCTGCCCACCATGATGTATTTTGACCCTGGAGTGGAAACACTGAGTTACTTTGTCTCCCTTCATTCCTTGAGACAGCTACTGAATCTGCCCAATACAGCCCCTTGAACAGAAACTCTGAAGCTGGATTTCTGTAATTTCTAAGAAATTCAGCTAGACAGAGCATCCAGCAAGTCTGAGTTATCCTTGGAAGTTTAGAAGCAAGGCACAGAAGAGAGAACAAGGAATCAAAGGAGAGGTGGAAAATCCAGAATTGGTGACAAGGGTATGCAACTTCCAAATATTGGGTAGGGGACTTCACATAAATGCATTGTTGTAGGCAAGGAAAACGGCCAAGTTCCTATACTTATGTATTAAACCTGTTGGTAATTCTTCTAAGAAAGCCCATAGTGGGGAGTGGTGGTTTTATTGCCTTTAAGATGATGTGAAGTGTGAGAGCACTCATGCACACCGCCATGTTCAAAGAGTGCCATCCGGCAAGCCTGTCAACACATTGTGCCTGAAACAGCTTTGCTTTGATTGCTAGCTGGGGTACCAGTGACCTCTGTTTGGAAAATGCTTTCCAGGGCCAGCTGTGCTCCAGGAGGATCAGTGGGTTGTTGTGGAAATGCTCTGGGGAATAGGAGCAGTCCATTCATACTGTCAGCAAACAGCCTTGCACCCCAGTTCAGCACTGCATGGTAAAGTGATCACGGGATGGGAATACTACAGGGTTCTGTTGTGGGATAGAAGGCGTCAACTCTGTGAGCGAGAGGCGAGGCCATCTGATGACAGTGCTGAGTTGAGCTGTCTGCATTCCCAACCAGAGCACACTGTTTTATGACATCATTCCAAACAAAAAGAAAAGGAGGAAGAAGGAGGCTAGGAGGAGAAAGAGGAAAGACAGGAAGAAGGAGACCAGAGGAAGATGTGGAAGCAAAGAGGGAGGGAGGAGGCTGTGGTGGCGAAGCCTCTTCTTTAGGGAAAGCATCAATAAATGAAACACACATGTGTGACAAGTCCCAATAAAGTGTGCTGCTTCTGTGAATTGGCTTTGTCCTCTCAATACCAATTTTGCCATCTGCTTATGGGTTTCATGTGACTTTCAGTCTTACTGTTTCTGCCAGCCACCTGCTCTAATTTCCTCTCTGGACACAAAACTAAGGAAGCCTTTTTCTTTTATTCTTCTCTCTCTCTCTCTCTCTCTCTCTCTCTCTCTCTCTCTCTCTCTCTCTCTCTCTCTGTGTGTGTGTGTGTGTGTGCGTGTGCGCGCGCGCGCGCATGTGTGCGTGCGTGCATGCGTGCATGCATGCACTTATATGGCCCAAGGTTGATAGTAGGAATCATCTTCTATTGCTCCTCCACCTTCTTTAGTGAAACAAGGTCCTTCAATCAAATCCAGAGCTTGCCAATGTAGCTAGCCTTGCTAAGCAGCTTGTTTGGAGGATGCTAGGTGTTTGCCTTTTGAGGCTGAAATTACAGGCAGACCAACAAAGCCCACCCTCATTTGCAAGATTTCTGGGAACCCAAATTCTACTCCTTACACTTGCAGGGCAAGTAGTGTAAGGACCAAGACACCTCCCACAATTAAGGAAGCCTTTGACAGTCCCTGGATGCTGTTGAAATATTCCTCACACATATGCCTCACTGTCGCCTTCAATATGGATCTATAGAACGTTGTCCACAGCTACTCCCAAGGTCTAAGGGAGACTTGCCCTAGGTACTGGAGATGGAGAAATGGAGGTCCTCTGCCATTTCCTGGGATGGTGATTGTTTTTTCCATAGCCAGGTTGGACTGAAGACTTTATGCCAGACCTCCTGGTGCACCTCTTCGCTTTTGTCTCTCAGGCCCATTGGAATTCAGAAGTCTTCGCCAAATGCTGCTAACTTGTTTATTCTGATCTCCATTAAGGAAACACATTTCTATCTGGCATTCAACTTTCCACCCACAGCTTGCAAGCCCTGGTTCTTTGGTTACACTTCTCAACACATTTGTCCAGCTACCCAATGAAAGCCCCTTTGAAGAATTATGACAGCTCTATTCTCCTCACATCATTCTTAGTTTTCCCAAGATGCCTAGCAGTGAAGCGAGAGAAGAGATTTCCACTTGCATGTATGCTTGGCAGCACTGCTGTTTGAACAGAGTTGATGCTTTCCTGTCTTCTTCATCTGTTCAGTATTCTTTTCCAACCAGAAGCAAGTTGAATGTCCATTTGGAAAGACTAGAGCCTCCAGGCCTGCCTGCTGTCCGATTCTGTTACATGTGCTTCTCAGCCAGGTTGAGGTTTGATGGTTGGTCTGCAAGGTAAGGTCCTGGCTGGAAACACATGGCCTGAGTTTATCCCCATTTCTGCTGGTTGCCAGCCATTCCCTCTGACAAAGGAGACCTGTTTCTTTTCTTTAGCAATGTGTTTATATGGAGGTGAACTATAGAATGTTTCTCACAGTTACAGCCCCAAAGCTGGGTAGCGACATTAATTTGTATACTGGATTCTTCCCAGACAGGATTGAAGGGTGTGGGTCTTCAGAAGCCAGGAAACTTGGAACACGGAGGAACTCACTAAGCCTTCCAGATACCCTGGGATTTGCTTGTATAGTTGAGTTCATTTCCAAAAGTGTTTATTGAGATCCTCTATGGTCTGTTAGGGATATATGAGTTCTTCTCTTAAGAGCTCAGAGGTGCCAGGGGAACTGTCCTAAACACAGTGTCCTATATGTTTAGGACACTGTGATTGAGGCTTATCCATCACAGTCTTGTGAGCCTTGGTGACAAGTGATGAATTCTAAAACTGCTGAGATTGGATAAAGAAAAGTTTAGCATTTAAGCTGGGCCTTTAAAAAAATATATTTTTATTTTATATTTGTGAATGTTTACCTGTGTGTATATATGTGTACCACATGTGTGCTCCGTGTTCAGGAGGCTAGAAGAGGCCATGAAACCCCCTGGAACTGGAGTTACAAGCGGCTATGAGCTTGAGTGCTGGAAACCTAACCCAGGTCCTCTGCTACCGCAGATAATGCTTTGAACCTCTGTGCCATCTCTCCGGTTCTTAAGTTGAGTCTTAATGGAACTTTCCATTTGGATAAATTGGTGAAAAGACATTCTAAGGGAAGCCCCATAACTCTACAGAAAGATGCTGCTTCTTCAAGGCTGATCTAAAGATTGGATAGGTAAGGCTAGGAGAGGTCTGAGCTGCTTTCTGAGGACCTTCATATTAATTCATCAGCCCTTACATCTCACAGCCCTTTGCCTTATTTAGTAACCACTGTGTCTCAGTGAGCCACTTGCTTAATGTGTGTGCACATGCATGTGTGTTCCTGTGTGCACACGCGCATGCGTGTGCATGTATATACGTACACAGGGATATGTGTGTATAATAGAGGAAAACTTCCATCTTATTCTTAGCTTTCACCTTGTAGAAGCAGAATCTCTGGTTAATTCTTCCAATGCATGGTGTGACCCAGAGCTTTTGGCCAATTTTCCTGTCTCTGCCACCCATCTCACCAGAGAGAGGAATGCTGTGATAGCAACTGAAAGCCACCACATCTGGCTTTTTATGTGGGCTCCAGGGACAGAACTTAGGCAGTCAGTGTTTTGTGGTAAACACTCTTACCCACTGCGCCATCTTCAGACTCTTCCCATGTCACTGTGTGACGTATAAAGCGGAAGCAGGGTTGCTGCACCGGAAGGTCTCTCTGTTTCCATCCTGGCATGGATCCCATGTGAGCAGAAGGAAGAAGAGGAAATCAAATCTTCATGCTGCTACAGTACTTACAGTAGGTTCCAGCTAAGTTAAAATTGATATTAAATGAACTGTGGTAATAAATGAACAAGCTCTTATGTAGTATTTAAACTAGCTGTGTAACCAAGATTCTAACCCCTGGAGTTCCTGATCCTCCTCCCTTTATCTCTCAGGTTCTGGGGTCATGGACATGTGCCACCATGCCCAGTTTATACTGTGCTGGGGATAAGACATAGGTCCTCCGGCAAGCTAAGCAAGCCTCTACCCACTGACTTCTATCCCCACCTCTAAATGTGCAATTTTAATTAGCACTGCTGTATTTTAGTGCTATAGATCATACACAGAACCTTGGGCATGGTTGGCCAAGTACTTGACCACTTAGCTGAATTCCCAGCCCTTCATTAACACATTTAACCTGCTCGCAAAACAGTTCATAATATGGTGATGTCTTCTTGCGTACTGGAGCAGGTCGGAGCAGATGACAAACAACACCCACACCTCCTCGGTTTTCTTTAAAGTAGTTCAAAGGTGTTTACAGACTGGGGCTCTTAAATCTGAGGCTCCTGCCTCAGAAGGAGTCACTGAGGAGCATCTAGGGCACAGAGGACAAACTCTAAATTATACATAGAATGGTTCTGTTTTAACATAGTGACACATTCCTACACGTAATGGAGAGTGTGGGAAGAAGGCCTGTGTTTTCATACCAGTTCAGAGGACACACTTAGTCTCCTGAATAACAGAGCCATTGGCTTGGACATTACCCATAGAGTGTTGGCCCCCACTTCTTCAGTGCCTGCCTTGAAAAGCCTCATTTTCTTTGCATAGAAGAGACATGGACTTGAAGAGCAGTGAAATTGAATTTGAATGCTGCCTCTGCCACTTGCTGCTTGTGTGACCTTTCCACCTGTAGTTCTGAACACAGAAAGTAATATGGGAACAGGTGAGGGGAGTCTCCTTCCTGAAAGAAAGCAGAACAGAGGAAATCCTCAGGTGTTGAGGACAGAGGCTAGAAGTATCCAAAGAAATGTCTAAAAATGGATGAGAGAAACTGAGAAGTCAGGGAGCCCTGAGGGAGAGGCTCCAGGACTGAGGGAGGAGGAGGGTACCAAGAAGGGAGCTGGAGAGAGACCTCAGACTGAGCTGGTTAGAAAAGGATGGAGAATCAGCTTGGCTTTGTCATTCAGACCCCAAGCACTAGCTCTCCAAATGATGACTTAGGAAGCATTTGATGAACTAAGCATTCAATACAAATTTACTGTGTACTCCTCGTGTGCTGGGCAAAGCCACACGGCACCAATGGCTTCTTTTATGGGTCTTAGTACTATCTACTTGGGCTCTAACTCTATCCCTTCCACCTTGTGGTCAGTTGTTCATAATCACAGCATGAGCCAACTAAACAATGTGTAGGCCTGCTGTGTGGTCCCGAGCAAATGAACCTACATCACCGCACAGGCAAGATCAGGGCTGTGCCCGGCAGTTGATAAATCACTTTATTTACACCTGGGACTCTGTTTCTGTGGTGCTTTTGGTGATGTCTCCCCTTAAACTTTCCCAATCCCATCACTGACTCTGTTGTTGTTCAAGACTGTATGGGTCCGTTGCCTCGCCTCTTGGGTGGTAGGATTCTGGGTGTGAGCCATCATGCCAACCTTGTACTCCTTGTATCTGGATGTTGCCTGGGCTCCTCTTTGGAGGACAGGCAAATCTATGCAACTTGAAAATACTCCTTTCTTCCCCTAGAGAATCCTGTTGTTTTACATGGAAACATGTATAAAAGTTTCTGCCACAAAAATAAAAAGATACCATTTGCTGAACGCCAGTCATGAATCAGGCCCTGGATTAGATTCCTTTAGATCCATGACCTTCTTGAGGTCAGAGACTTATATCTGGAGGCTTCCAGACATTGGAGATTAAGCCACATTCCAAGTAAAGGTTCTTCTGGTTCAAACTGCCATGATAAGAGGCTGAAATCTCAGGCCTGCTGCAGATAGTGAGTGGTAACCCTGCCTCCTAGTACCCAACTCATTAGGAACTCTCCTATGCCTGACATTGGCTGCCAAACCTGGCAACTTCCTGAGACACACATGCTTCCCCTGGCTTGTTTGAACTTTGCCCTTCTCCTATAGGCATGCATGTTTGTGCATCTGTTGAGTGTGCACACTTGTGTTCTAACGGAAAGCTCTAACTGAACGCCTATCAGTTTGTTAGGCCTCCCTTTCTATACAGAAGTTTCTCTTATTTATTGTCTCAGAAAAAAAAATAGTTCTTGGGGCAGAGTGGTTGCTCAATAAAAAAATGATTTTTTTTTTTTTAAAGTACAGAATAATAGCAAGAAGGAGAGAAGAGAAAAGAGGGGCTGGGGGAGTGTTAGCAGGATGTCAGGTTTTAGTACTTAGTATTTAGGAGCTTAAGAGGCCATGGCCTTCAGTTCCTGAATGCATGGAGCTCATAGCAACATCTTCCTGCTGGGTGGTTTCTCTGGACACCTGCAGCCTTGCAGAGGTTGGATGACTCTGTCACAGCTTCCCAGCAAGAGGAACCCAGAACTGCCCCCCTTAGCCCATTGCCTTTATCCCAGCTTTCTATGCCTGCACAGCTTCTTCCTAGGACCTCGTCCTCCCAGAACCTCAGCAGCACTGAGTACCACGAACATGCATAGGGACACAAAGGAGGGACTCCCGTCAGGCCCAGCAGAGAGTGTCTGCACATCTCAACAGTGCAGATGCTGTTTTCCTGTGAGTGTGGTATAAACACTGGAACTGTGTCGCTGCTATGCCATGGGGCATGGTAGCCACTCTGAGCATGCCCTGTGTGTGCCAGTGAAGGATGGTGAGTTCCTGAAATGTCAACCAGCAGGTAGGACAATGACAGGAAGTATACCTCTTCTCCACTCCTGCAAACACCGCCCCCACCCCCCACCCCACAGGCTCTCAGCTCACTATATCTAGGTTTAAAGTCCCTGCATGGACAGACAGCCTATTATCGATCATTTGCCGCAGCAACCATGAATACATCACCAGTGTGTTATAGTCTTAGACTCAGTGCCTCATCCCATGGCTGGGAGGTCATTGGTATGATCTTCTCAGAAGCATGTGTTTCTTTGCGTCATCCCTGGCCGGGTGGGAGCTGACAGGCCTGCTCTTTGATGCACATTTCAGCTTACTGACCAGTGGATCGCCCCGAAGTGCAGCTTCTCCAGAGGGCGTGGGTTGCAGCAGCCAAGAGCCCTGGGGGCAGTTGCCAGGTATAGGGAAAGTATTCAAGGCATAGAGGAGCCTGAGCAGAGCCCCACACCCTTACCCCTGTTCCCTCCTGCTTTCCAGCCGGCAGTTTTAATAAGGGCGGGAGCTGGATTAAGTGTCTTGGCAGACTCCACAACCTTTCTGGCAGAGAAAGGGGACTGCACATCAGGATCACATTCCAGATGTGGGGTTGGAGATTTGGGAAGGATAAAGGAAAGAGAGTGAGAAAATTAAATGTGGCGAGAAATGGATTTTCCCTCTCTGCCATCTGAAAATAGAGTTAGGTTATTTTGTAAAATAATGTGTTTTGAGGCCTGTTCCCCAACACACTACCAACTGCCTTAATGATTTGAAAAGTGAGAAATAATCTGTGTTGGCCCTGGGCTGTGATTACTACCAAATACTTCCATCTTGGATGAGGTTCCAAAAGGTGGCTTTGGTGTCTGTAGATGGCGGATTCAGCTGACTGGAAATAAGAACCAGAAGCTTGGGCTCTTTGGAAAAGGGCAACTGGGTGCCCTTTCTCAAGCTTGTCCTACCTGGAAGCCCTCTTTCCTACAAACAGTGGTCATTACACTGTCTTCCTAGTCTCCCCTATGCTGGGCTCTGAAAAGCTTAGTCAAATTTGGTGGAGCAGCCCCCCTCCTCCCCCATACACACAGGTGCAGGTGCTGATCTTGCCTCAGGAAGTGATGCTATAACCTCCCTCTCCTCCTTCCCATCTGTGCCTTTAATTCTGTCCTTGGCCCCTGTTCTCGGAGGTTTAACAGAGAGTTCCCATGACAGGCTTGCCCTTACAGTGAGACAACTTTATTATTCATCCAGGGAATATCAAGTAATTGTTACTCACTGCACTTTAAGTCGGGAGTATGCTAAGGCAGGACTTGGCACCTTCTGTTCAACAGAAATCCCATTAGAGGGTTGGGAAGCTGGCTGAGTTGGTCAAGTGTTTGCTGTGTAATCATGAGGACCTAAGTATGATCCCCCAGCACCCGTGTGAAAGGAGGGCAGAATGGCAGGCACTTGTACCAGAGGGGACAGAGATGGCAGATTCCAGGGCTCCCTGACCAGCAAGACTAGCCTAATAGGTAAGCTCCAAGCTGAACATAAATAAACAAAGTGTTTGGGAAGGAGAGATGACTCCAAAGAGCAAATACTGCTCTTCCAAAGGACCAGAATTCAGTTCCCAGCACTTACTAGGGTGGTTCACAACTATTTATAACAAACTTACAGAAATCCACCTTTTCTTTCTGGTCTCCCTGGGCATCTGTACTCATGTGCGCGCGCGCGCACACACACACACACACACACACACACACACACATAAGTAAGTGACACATGAGGAAAGACACCCAAGGTTGAACTCTGGCCTCTACACACAGGTGTGCCACCCCTCTTGGTGCCATGGCCATGGCTGTGGAGTGGCTGGAAAGCAGAGGGGTTACTTGCCAGAGTAGATCTTCAGTTTAACTAAACCCTCCCTGATCTGTTGACAGGTGCCCCAAAGGACATTTGTCCATCAGGAGGCCCAGCAATGAGTGAGAGGGAGAACCACAGAGTGGCTCTTAAATGACTAAAGTATGTGAATTGGAGAATATATTTACTCATTTGTGCTCCATTTTTTTAGAAAGAAATTAGAATCAGCAAAGCATTAAGACAGGGAGCCAGATCTGAGAGTAATGTTTCTTGCATCCATCCACTTTGTTAGATCTAGAGTCTCCTGGCTTTCAACTAATTTATTATCTTACCCCTCCTTCCTGTTTTTCCTCTTCCTGTCTCTTCCTCAAATAAAGGCCAACATTTATAGTGTGTGTGTTTAGGAATATGTATGTGAATGAGTTTGTGTATGTGTGTGCATTTGTGGTCCCTGGAGAAATATACCCATAAAGGGAAGGTAAAATCATCCTGAGAACAGAATAGAAATAGAAATAGAAATAGAAATAGAAATAGAAATAGGAATAGAATAGAATAGAATAGAATAGAATAGAATAGAATAGAATAGAATAGAATAGAATAGAATAGAGACAGGGTACAATACGGGGAAAGAAAGAAGAATAAATGGGTGGAGTGGTCCAGGCTGGTTGGTTGCAGTGAAAAATTTTGGGGGCTATTTTAGAAAAAAATAAATAAAATCATAGCTCAGTTTTGAAATAAAATGAAAATGTCTGAGATTTTATTTAAGTACCAATGGGCCCTATGTGGTATCAAGGCTGGTTCTGAGAACACAACTGTGCCATGAGGAATGCTGAAGGAATTTGCTGTCTGGGTAAAGCTGGCTCCCTGGGGAGCAAAGTCTCTCACAGTTGCCCCTCTACTGACAAAATTCATTTGCATTACTATCAGTTTCTACAGTTTATAGAGTTGTAAAAGTAGCTTAGTTAAAAACAATGAGAGGCTCAGACCTATAAAAGCTGATGATCCAGAAAGGGCTTTTAAACAATGCCTTGTAATTCCCTGGGAAATATACTCAGAATTCTTTTCCTCCCTCTCTTTTTGAAGTTTGCTACAAGTAAGCCTTTCACACATAGTACTCTGTGTTTCCATTTTTTCTTTCACTATAGAAGATGTGACATCTCAGCAGAAGTTTTTCAAACTGGTTTGATTAAAATGATGGGCAGCTTTAGCAGGTTTCGTGCAAGTGCACGTCAGAGGACAATGTCAAGCATCTTCCTCATGATTTGCTGTCTAATGTTTTGAGACAGGGTCTTGCTGGGTAGCCTGAGCTGGATTTCACTTTGTAGCTTTGGCTGGCCTGGAGCTTGCCGTGTACTTACCTTTTTCCTGAGTTCTGGGATAGGGATGCACCGCCACACACAGCCTCTGGTTTCCTTTCTGATGCTGTGACAAAATATTGACCAAAAGCACCTTGAGAGAGAAAAGGATTTATTTGGCTTATACTTCCAGGTCATAGTCCATGATTGAGGGAGGTCAGGACAGGAGCTCAACAGGCAGAAAGCATGGAGGGGAGCTGCTTGCTGGCTGCTCACAAACTCATGCTTATCTAGCTGTCTTAAACAGTCCAGGACCACTTGCCTAAGCAATGATGCCATCTATAGTGGGTTGGATCCTCCTGTATCAGTGAACACCAAGGCAATCCCCATAGACGGGCTCATAGACAAATCTGATCTGGGCAACCCCTCATTTAAGATGCCGTTCTCAGATGACTTGTGTTGGGAATCTCAGAAAGCCCCACAAGGGTCAGCTCCTCCCCTGGGCTGCTCAAGACTCATGTCTACAGAGTATTTAAGACCTGGTAACTGGACCTGCCACATAAATTGTCCCCTGCCTTGCCGAGAGTCACTGGGGAGGGGAGTTGCTTTGCTCTGTTTATTAAATCTGGTCTTATTAATTTGGCTTCTTTGGCATATTGCATCAGTGGAGTTATATATGTGTGTGTGTGTGTGTATATTTATCTGCCTAGGCATATATATATTTATCTGCCTAGGCATATATATATATACTTATCTGCCTAGGCTGAATTAAGTGGACAGGTAATGCAAACTAGGATATTTAATGATTCCCCACAGTGATGGGATCTTGCATACTCAATGCCACTCCAGCTCTTTACACAGGTTCTGGGGGACCAAATTCAGGTACTCATGCTGACCAACATTTTACTGGCTTCAAATGCTCCCCAAAGTGAATGAACAAGAGGTAAATTCACCTGCCAGGGGTCATTTAAGTGAGGACAAGTTTTGACAATGAAATTTGTAGAGAGTGGACATAGCTGTCAGAGGTGAGAGGTCTAGAGGTGTGAGCTGTTCATCAGCAGCTGGAGGAGTTCCCTTAACCTTGTAAAGACCTTAGCTCGGTACAACCAAGCCTTCAGCTTTGATGAAGAAAAGGGTTTTGGAATGAGCCAGCATGACCCTGCACACACACACACACACACACACACACACACACACACACACACACACACGAGAGGTATATTACTAAGTGATATGAGAGTTAATAAAGAGTAATTAAGATTGGAATAAAAGGCCAGGTGGTGGTGACCCACGCCTTTACGCCCTTGATCATCTATGTTTATGGTACAGTGTACTACACGTTAAGTTCTGGGACCCTTTCTAAGATCCACTTTAGTATGTACTCCTGTTGACACACCCTCCCTCTTTCTCCCACTGTTTTTGTTTTTGTTTTTTTTTTAATGGTCTACTCTGAACCTCACCACTGGGATGCTGGACTTTCTCATGAACATCTTAGGTGTGTTAGACAGATCCAGACAAACTTACCCTGTCATGTCTTCTGTCTAATGCACATGGAACATAGCTCTTGCTTTGGCCACGCCCAAGACAACTCCTTCGCATCCTCTCATTCTACAGGACCCGCTGGTCTTTTCCATTTCCCAGACAAGAATTAGACCTAGCACTCACAAGCCCATTAACTGTAGGGAAACTCAACTAAGCCCCCTAGTGGTTTTCCCTAACCCCTTTCCCTTTCCTAGAGTGAGAAGGACCCACCTTCAGCAGAGACAATTTCTCTTCCAGCTCTTCTTTGCTAGGGACTCTCCTGCCCTGTGACAGCGAGCTGGGAGAATCAGGTAGTGAGTTTCAGTTCATCCTTAGCATCCGCGCCTCTTCAGAATGTAGCTCCTCCTGTTGCAGCCTCTTAACCAAACATAGATGGCCTTATTTTAGCCCACTTCACAGGCATGGCCTTCATGCTGTTGCCACAGTTGCTGAAAAGCCACTCTGTGCCAGCTCCTCCTTTATCTTTGCAACAACGTCCTTTTAGGGACAAGAAAAATGAAGAGATTAAAGGATTGACCTAAGAATCCTCAGATAGTTATGGTTGAGGCTTAGAACAATCTCTTAAGTAGCGCCTGGTTTCAGTCTTGATGGCTTGTCTCTTTAATCAAAATGTTATTTTAAAAAAATGCCTTACAAGGCAATAAATTAAAACACTTTTTTTTTTAGGTCTAATGCCTAGTTCTTGTCCTTTTGTTTTATGAGAAATGTTGTGTAAGTGGGTTCTAACTTTCAGAATGTGGTGGGTTCTGTGCTGTGGCCCAATTAGTGTGGGCAGATTTAGTAACTGAGCACTCTATCTACCTACCTATCTATCTATCTATTTCTCACTCTCTTTCTCTCTTTATTTAAGAAGTTTTTTTTTCTTTTGCATACTGTCCCTCTCCCTCCCCTTCTTCCTCCCCCCCCCCACTTACTCCTCAAAGGGAGTAAAGGCCTCCCTTTAATAGTCAACACAGGCTAGCATACCCAAGTTGAGGCAGGACCCAGTTCCTTCCTCCCTGTATTTAAGCTGAGCAAGGAATCCCATCACAGGGAGCAGGCTCTAAAGAGCCTGTTAGTGTACCTGGGATAATTCCTGGCCCCTCCTATGCAACTGTTGCCCTTGTTCAGGGGACCTAGTTCAGTCCCATGCAGGCTCTCCTAACTGAGCATTCTTAAAGACTATGTTTGCTTCCTTCTTTGTTGGGTGCAAAGTTCTGAGGCTCTCTTTGAACTTGGACTTTATGACTTCTCATTCAGAGGGAGCACACGTGGTATTTTAGAGCCACTTATGACCCCAAGGGGCAAATTATCACTGAAGCACAAAGATGTACTGGAACTTTATTTTTAAAAATGATCTACTGGAGCCTGGAAAGATGGATCAGCAGTTACGAGTACTCGTTCTCTTAGAGAGGACCCAGGTTCAATTCCCAGTACCCACATGGTACCTCACAGGCATCTGTAACTCCAGTTTTATGGGATCTAAAAGCTTACTCCTGATTTCCTCAGATACCAGGCACATAGATATATACATATATACATGCTAATAAAACACTCATCATATCCAGTAAAATAAATTTTTAAAATTAATACATAAATACAAATATTTATTCTTTTTTGTGTGTATGTGTTGAGCATGTATGTATGTGGGTGTGTGGAGGTCTCACGGCATCATCTTCTGTCACACTCTACCTATTCCTCTGAAAGGAAGCTTTCTACAAACCTGGGGATCCTGTTCTCTCAATTATTCTGGAAGCCATCAAGTTCCAGTTGTCTTCTGTCCCTGCCACCTCATGCTGTCCACATGTCGACAGTGCCCAGCTTGTTATAAGAGCCATGTTATAGGTGCTAGGATCAGAATCCCAGTCCTCATGGTTGTGCAGCAGGTTTTTTCCACTACTGAACCATATCTTCACTTCCTCAAATTCATTTTTAAGGAGTGTAAGTTTATGTAGTCATATGTGTATAATGTGTATATGGATTCTCTCTCTCTCTCTCTCTCTCTCTGTGTGTGTGTGTGTGTGTGTGTGTGTGTGTGTGTGTGTGAGAGAGAGAGAGAGAGAGAGAGAGAGAGAGAGAGAGAGAGTATATGCCAAAGGTCAATCTCAACTGCAATTCCTCATGAGCTATCTTTCTTATTTCCTGAGACAGAATCTAACTAGATCTTAGGGCTGAGTAATTAGGTTGGGTTGGTTGGTTAGTGACTCCAGAGGTTCCTGTTTCTGCCTCCCCAGAGCTGGGATTATAATACACAAGTTACTCCCAGCTTCCCAGTGGGTACTAGGGCTCACACAGTGCCCTGGTGTTAGTGACCCAGGCTCTTTACCATGGATCTCTCTGGCAACCCTCTAATTACATTGTCCTACTGGATTCCCTGAGGAGCAGGAGCTCAGGAGTGCTTCCTCCTGCTGCTGAAACAGCTTTGGATGGTGAATGGGGCCCTTGAGTTCTTAGCCCAGCGCTGGCAAGGACTCAGCCCTGGGGAAATTGCCCGTCTGTGAATAAGGAGTCTAGGCAGATGTTCTCAAAGTCCATTCTTTTTGCAAAATTTGTTACTGTGTGGTGGGTGGCCTTTTCATCCTGAAGGTCACAATCAGGGCAGGGAAGAGGGCGTTGCCACTGAAAGTGAGATTATTTTGGAGAAAGCATTATGCACATATAAATGTTAGACCCTGGTCCCTGGGAGTTAAAAGTCATGATTTTTAAAATGCTGCAACTGCTGGTTGACAATCAGTTGTAAAAGCCACCAGGGTAACCATTCCTCAGGATGTTTTATGAACACTGGAAGGAATTCAATTCCAAGCTAGGTCAGAGGGTAAATTGGAATATGCAGAATGCTGCCTCTTGCTTCGTCCTGTAGAACAGCTGTGCATGAGCTGAGTGATGCATGACCCCCCACAGAGTGACACAGACACATGTTTCTGCTCTTGAGGTTTCTCCCTTGATGCTCTGGACTGTGAAGTAATTGAGCTCTCAGATGGGGGATATAGTGTGAAGTGTGATTTTCCATGTAGAACGCTAACTTTTCATGAGTTTTTTGCTTTCATAGTCAGAGCTATCTTCAAGGGAGACCATAAGAGGCACAGAGGGCTGGTGGGTATCTACTATTTACTAACCCTCCAAAAGTGAGACAGGGGCTAATTGCATTTTGTGTGTCAGTGGATAGACACAGTAATGAGAAGTAGAACTCATTGCAGTTCAGAAATCATTCTCTAGGCTAAGGAGATGTCTCAGTTCAAGGGACCTGAGTTCAATTCCCAGAACCCACAGGTGAAAATGCCAGGCATGGTGATACACTATAACCCTAGTACTGAGGAGGCAAAGACAGGTAGGTCTCCAAGGTTCATTGACCAGCCAGCCTAGCCCAACTCAGTGAGGTCTGGGCCAGATAGAGATTGGATCTCAAAACCAAAAACAAACAAACCAAAGTCCACCACCAACAAGATAGACATCACCTAAGAAACCACAGCCAAACTTATTCTCCATGTGCAAGCACACACAAGTGCACTTGTAAAGGACATGGAGACACACACACATGCACGCGCACATGCACGCGCACACTGGGTGAGGGAGCAACAGAGGCACAGACACAGAGAGATGCACACAAAGATGGTTCTGGAGAGTAAAGGGTTATCTTCTACCAATTCAGCTGTCAGAGAAACTTTGATCACCTCAGCAGAGCTCTGGCATCCCCAAAACTTCCTGGGCGTTGTGCTAGATTGCCACAGAGCAACAATGGCCTGATACACAGTGATTCTAGGAAAGAGGGTTTTTTTTTTTTTTTTTGCAGGAATAGCTTACTCACTTGAAATAAAAGCAGCAAAGGCAAAGGCCTGATCCCTGTTTATAACCATGCAAAACAATTCTCTAGACAAGCCATTAGTCAGGCTTGGGCTGGGAGTGAATGTGAAAGGTGGGGTAGCGGATCATTAATCATCATCTGCAGATAGGCGGCTGGGCATCGCTGACCCACAGGCTGAGCTCAGGTGTGGTCTAGGGGCTTCCTGCTCAGTCATAAATTTCGGAATACCTATCTGGGGTCACAGGAAGCACCAAAAGTCCTCAGAGAGGATCTCCCTCAAACCCACATCTCTTCACACTTCTCTTTCCTCCATCACTGGATGAACAGGACCTACTGGGGTCAGCAAGATGGCTGGTCACTGGGTTAAGGTGCTTGCCGTACAAACCTAGCCACCTGAGTCTGCTCTGTGGAAGCCACACAGAGGTAGAATGAAAGCGCTGACTCTGCAAAGTTGTCCTCTTACCACCACATGGCCGTCATGATGTGCATGCCCTCCTCACATATCATGTACACACACACAACAATGATAAACTTAAAAACAAAGCTGTCTGCTAGGACCCAGGCATCCCGAGGAACGTCTGTGGAGATGAGAGATAATCTCTTCATTTAGATAGGTAGTCTTCAGATGGGGAGGTAAGACAGAGTAGTGCATGTGGACACAAATGCACACAATAGAGAAACAGCCCAAGGCAGGAAGTCCATTCCTCCCCATCTCCCTGCCTTCTGTTCTCTCATGTCTCAGGATTATTGTAAAAAGTTTTTCCCTGGACCGTTTTGGGTCCGGGAGGTTTGTGACTGGCGCGCGGCGGCGGCTGTTTGGACCCTGGTTCGCGCCCGCGGCTTTTGTCCTCCAGTTAAAAAATGAATCCATGCTTATATATTTTATACTGTTTAGTCCATGTCTCAAGCACATTGCTAGCTAGCTCTTTCATCTTAAATCAACCCATTTCTATTAATCTTCCTGCCACGTGGCCCAGCCCGTGGCTCACCTGTTTCTTACATGTCTGTCTTCTTCGGAGGTCGGATGGAGAGTGAGTTAACTCCACCCTTCTTCCCTACCTGGCTGCCTCTGATTCTCCACCCACTTCTACGGTGCCCTGCATGGGTCCAAACAGTTATTTATTTACATCATACAGAAAACATTCTACCACACAGGATCCCAGAAGATATGCCATCCTCTGGCCAGCTTTCTCAGACCTCTCCACACTTGACTGGCTGTTTCTGACCCTGTTCTCCAGGCACCTGTGCTTGGCCTACTGCACCAATGTTCACACAGAACTGTGTCTGAGGTGCCAGTGTTTGTGTCTCTCTTACCGTCAGCCTCATCTGGTGACACTTGCAGAAGAGCCTCTGCCTATCCAGGTCACCCTTGGTGTGGTGCATGTTTTCTGACAGAGTATGTAAACAGTTTGGATGATGATGTACGGGAGAAAGAGGTCGTGGTAAACACAGGAGGAAGGATTCCATCTGGCCTTGAGAGCTAAGTTAAGGATGGGTAGAGATGATGTAGTTACTTAGGGTACTAGTTATCAAAATGTGGCCCCTGGACCAGCAGCAGGTTCCTCAGATTGTAATAGAGATGCACATTCCAACCTCACCCCACACTTACTAAATCTGAGACTTGGGGACCTGGCAGCAGGGATCTAAGTCCTCTGGGTGACTTAGCTGTGCACAGAAGTTTGAGAACCATTGTCCTGGATTCTGGCAAGGGCAGGAACACTACCATTTAGTCACCCAGAGCAACCTCAGGTCTTAACTTCATCTTTAAAAGATTTGACATCGATAAAACCAGATCTCTATCTTCACTGCAGAAAAGAACTTTAGGATAAGCCAGTATGAAGCAGAGTTGACTTTTATTAAAAGATATTTTTTTAAATACTTTAAAATTTTATTGGGGTGTGTGTGTGTGTGTGTGTGTGTACATGCATGTGTGTTTACACATCCATTCTAGAAGAAGGCGTTCCAGCTCCTGGAGCTGAATTTACAGGGTTGTGAGCTGAGAACTCAAGAGCAGCCAGAGTTATTAAGAGCTGAGCCATCTCTCTAAAAGACTCTATTAAAATTTTCATTTTATTTATTTGTTTTACCTCAGTGTATATTTGGCCTGAATATATATCTATGTACCACTTGCATGCCTGATGCCTACAGCAGGCAGAAAAGGATGTCAGATCCACTGAAACTGGAATTAAAGACTGTTGTGAGCCACTGTATGGATGCTGGAAATGAAGCCTGTGTCCTCTAGAAGGGAAGTCAGGGCTTTTCACTTCTGAGCCATCTCCTCGCCCCTCTAAAAGGCATTTTTAACACAAGATTTCTAAGCATGGTGAGAATTAAAAGAAAGGTACATAGAAAGAAATAAGAGAAGAGCAAGGGTGTGGTTTTTCTAAGGCAGAGTCACACTCAAGTGACTTACCTTAACCCTATGTACAATTTTAGTGACTCTCAAGTTACATTTCAAAGAGTTACTGAGAAGCTACCTGTCTTTCTTCTACTGTTTTGAGAAATGAGACTATGAGTAACCCTGAGATGCCTTGGATGGTATTGCTGGAGTTTGTAGGATTTCAAAGGGGGATTAGAGGATCTCTCTCTCTCTCTCTCTCTCTCTCTCTCTCTCTCTCTCTCTCTCTCTCTCTCTCTCTGTGTGTGTGTGTGTGTGTGTGTGTATCTCTGTAAGAAATGGTTTGTGTGAAGGTCCTAGAAAAATGTAGGTTTAAACCTGAGAAGGGAGAAAGGCCTAAGCTAACAAGAGGCTTCAGTTCTGGGGTGAAGAACTTTTTTCTCATGTTCCCTTAATTTTGTTATATTTCTATCTTGCCTCACTATTGTGACCCTATATTATCTGCCACCAAAGCCAACAAACTCTCACTAACTGACTCTGCCCTCTCTGTGAGCAGTCATAGCAAACAGATTTAATCTCATGTTGATTAGTAATGCCTGTTTTGAAGCTCTGGTGTGAAAGCTTGTGAGGCCATGGCTGGTCCAGGAGGAAAGATGCTATCATTTCCAGTCCAGTCTACATAGGTGCAGATGTGAGGCATACTGGTGCACTTGTTTCCATGGTCTCTAACTTAGAGTCAACCCTGATTACATTACATAATGGCAGTTGTTGGGGGTCTTAGGGTTTCCTCTCCAAGACCTGGGCTTTTTGTTGCATCTATTTTATGTTTACATCCAAGTCCTAGCTATTTCTTTGGCCTTCTCCAGGTATCCAAGAAAAGAATACTGAGCCAATGGTACAAGTGGGAACAAAGTCACTGTAATACAAAAACAGCATATGATCGGGCTTCAGGAGTAGATGGCTATGACAGGTTAAGAGTGGGTTGGATTAAAACACTAGCAAATTATTATTCAGACCAGATTGTAGAGGTGTGTTGTCTCCCAGCTGTATATAGTTTGAGGGGGCAGTGAAGGCTGTGGGTTTGGGAAGTCAGCGATCCCAGAAGGAGGCGCTTGAGGTGAGTATCTGACATGGGTGCAAAAGGATAAGCAGAAACTTACCCACGGAAGCCCAGTCCTCCGGGCTCTGGGTAGTGTTGTTTGTGGGAGGACAAGGAAACTACCCTTTGACAGAAATGCTGCTGGCAGTCCTGAGAAGGAGTCACTTGTGTGAGACAACTGGGAAGGAGGCTTTCCTGACACAGTGAGGGAGAACAGAGAAGCAAGGGACCTCAGGATGCAAGTGCTCTGTTGGCTTCTGGGGAAACCCGGGTATCCCAAGGGGGCTGTAGAATAGGCATGATAACATCTGGGACTCCTGGCAGTGTGAGCCAAATGTGTGTTCCCCACTGTCTTAGGTACTTCTCGGTGGCTGTGATAAATTACCAGGACCGAGGTAACTTCTAGAAGGAAAAGTTGTTTTTTTTGGGGGGGGGGTTATGAATGAGAATTTGTCATGGTAGAGAGGCATGGCGGCAGGCAGGCATGGCCGCTGGAGCAGGGAGCCTTGAGTTCAAATCCTCAGTCGCAAGCATAACACAGAGAAGGCAAACTGAAAGTAATGTGATGCAATGATCCAAAGCCCTCCTCCAGCGAATGCCCCCTTCAGCAAAGCTGTACCTCTGAAGCCTTCCCAAACAGTGTCACCAACAAGAAGCCAAGTGTTCAAGTACCAGAGCCTATGGGGGGGGGGGGTCATTTGTCACTCAAACTGCCACAACATCCCAGGAGATGGCAGGAGAAGGGAGGGTAGAGAAAATAGCTGTGGACAACCTTCGGGAATACATGCATTGGAGTGACAACGAAGTATACCAGGATAGTAGCTGGAAGGCGGAGGCCACAGTGGCTGACAGGGACAGGAAGAAGAGAAGGGACCATGGAGGCTGTGCCACTCGTACCAGGACAACAGCAGAAAGCTGTGGTTTCAAGACAGGGATCGCCAAAACTAACAAATGTCTTCAGGAAGGGCTTTTGCTGAGAAGCTCGTCTGTGCCTGGGGACGACGCAGGATCCCACATCCTACAGCATATGCATGTAGAAATTGCTAGAGACAGGACTCACACGTGCCCAGTCACAGTTCTAGGCCAGCATTTGTTTTTCCTTTAATGGGATGATTTTCAGTATTAGCCATTATGAAACATACTTTGAAGCATGGATCTCCTAGTGTGAGTCACCACTTAAGAACCCTGATTCTTTCTTCCAGGGCTAAGAAGGTAACCTGTTGGCACTGAATATTGAGATCAAAAGCTTTGCAAGGTTTCTGCTCCTGGGTTAGGCAGCTGTGGTGTAAGGAAGGGGTGGTCTCTAAGTCTTTCTCTTTGTTTTGGCTGACATTTGTGGAGGATGAGCAGTAGTATCTTGATCCTGGGGTAGGGGAGTCCTCCAGCTGTCCTGTGTTTTATAGCTATTGCTTTTTCATTGCCAGGTGTTGCAAGAAATTTCTGGCCCGGCCTAACCCCACAGTTCAAATGAATCTCTCTTGTTCGTGGCCTGGCCTAGCCCAAGGTTCAGAGCTGTGTCCCACTTGGTCCCAAATAATCACACAAAGGTTTATATTAACTATATGCCATTCAGCCTGTGGTTCAGACTTATTGCTAGCTAACTCTTGCTTCTTAACCCATTTCTATTAATCTGTCTTATCATGTGGCTGGTAGCTTACCTGTATTCCATTACATAGTGCTCCTTGGGCTGCTGGATTGCGTCTTTCCTGACTCTGCCCTCCTTCCCCTATATCTATGCTTGGATTTCCCACCTGCTTCTAAGCTGCTCTGCCATAGGCCAAAACAATTCCTTTAGTATCCAGTGGTATTCACAGCACACACAAAGACATCCCACATCAGTCGGGTGTTCTCATGTCTAGCTTAGCTCTCCACAAGCCCTCCATTCTAAGAGGACAGTGTTCTTCCCCACCTCTGATGCCACAAGATTTGTTGTATAGAAGTAAAGGTGGCTGAGGCCGATTGGCTTCATTATACATGTGTGTCTTTCCCTCAAACTTCATATCTAGAATGAGATCATCCCCATCTCCTCACTATAGACATAGGAAGAGGGAGACCCAGGAAGCCATTCAAATTTACACTGTGACTTTAACATGGGGAAGTAATGATTTATCAATGGGGTTATGCATCAGTTTACTTTTAAAACGTGAATGGGGCCTATGGGACAGTTCAGCTTGTAAGCCCACCAAAGCTGAGCATCTGGGTGAGATCCCTGGGATCCACATGGTGGCAGGAGAGAGCCAACTCGTAAAAGCTGTCTTCTGACCTTCACCATGGCTTAACAGGTACAGGGACACACACACACACACACACACACACACACACACACACACACACACACTGTACTGAAGAAGAGACAGTTGTGGGGGGGGTAGATAAAGAAGAGATGGCTCAGCAGTTAGGAGCATGTATATTGCTCTTGCCAAGGACCTATGCTGAATTCACAGCACCCATGTTAGACAAGTCACAACCATCTGGAATTCCACTTTTGGGAGATCTGGTGCACTCTTCTGTACTCTATAGGCCCACACCAACATGTGCATATATATCCAGACACACACATATGTGTACATAATTTAAAAATAAAAAAATTAAAAACCAGAAGAAGGAGGAGGGGGAGGCAGCAGCCAGAATGGAGTCTAAGCTACCAAGCAAAGCGGAAAATGATACTTGAAGAGCTACTGAAGATAAAAGGTTAATGGAGAAGCACCCTGGTGCTCTCTGAGGGAAGTAGGGGTCTCTGCCCTGTGGGCCCTAGACTTCCCTGAGCTGTGTATTGAACAACTTTCTATCTCTACACTGAAAGGTTAATTTTGCCTCACAGATCTGAATGTTGCAGTACATAAGGTGATCACCCCATCACTTTGAGTTTATGGAAGATTATATTTTATCATGATAGGATTACAAAGAGCAAACCCACTCACCTCATGGCCAGGAAAAAGAGATGAGGAGCCCTGTAATCCCATCAGGGAACTGCACCCCACCCCAATAACCTGAAGGCCTCCCACCAGGCCCCACCTTGTAAACACTCTGCCCCCTCTCACTAGCACCACTTTGGGAGCAAGCCATTCACATGTGACACTTGGAAGACCTTTTGATGGAAACTATAGCTGGCTGGGGCTGTGGTGCTCCAGCAAGGTTAAAGAATGCCAGCATTCAGAGCACAAGAACTCAGGCAACATCAGCCCCACCAGAACAGCAAACACAGCCTTGACCTAGCCACCCACATGTTTGTGAGTTTGTTTACTTTTAGAATCAAAGATGAGATAGACAGTTATTGAACAGTTTTCCTTGACAAATAAAGGCACTCAGGCTTTGAAGGAAGGGCTAAGGCCATAGTTCAAAGAAATGCCAGCCCACTGAAGTGGGGAGACCTCTGACCTATAGGCAGTCTCCCGACTCAGGAGAGTTTTGCAGGGGTTTTCAGGACTGACCTAAGGATGTCCTGTTGTCAGGAAAGACAGATGGAAAGGACTTGCCCAACCCCAGGCTGGGGCTGGAGCAGATCCTGTAAATTTCATGGGGATAAACATCCCCACTAGAGACCTCAGAAAAAGACAGAGGGACAGACAGCTGCTTTCAGTCAGATAGTAATCAGAATGAGATAAAATAGAGGGTGGATATTTGCATAGATTTATGGGGAAACAGAGTGTAACTTGTGCCTTTAATGCAGAAGTCTGCATTTCCAGCAGGTGGAGATGTTCCCACATGAAAGGGAACTTTTGACAGGTATCCCAGCCCCGACTCCCCTCTTTAGAACAGCATCATTTGTTCTTTAGGAGAGGCAGAGAGACCTTTCCAAACTGTGGGCTTCCTTGCTTTAAATCAGCGAGGCATTCCTAGGAGACCTAAGGTCGAGTCATGCTTCCAACTGGCAGCGGAAGGGGGGGGCGGGGGAGGGGGACGTTAGCTTTTGAAAGAATGAAAGCCTCAGTCTGCTCTTAACTCTCTCTCCTTGTTTGAGGTGTGTGTATTCGGCCATCTTTCGTGTGTGGAATCTCCAGAGAGCAGTGCATTTTGGCCATCTTCCCATGAGCATGCATTTGCATTATAGTAATGGATGCTTTAGGAGTCAAAATGGCACGGGTTGGGCTTTCCTTGTCTCCTGCAGCTGCTGCTGCTGTTCCTCCTCCCCCTCCCCCCTCTCCTCCTCCTTCCTCCTCCTCCTCCTCTTCTTCAAGTGTTCTACTCTTCCTTGGGTCAAGTTGTTTGCAGAGGGTTCCTGTATTCTGTTTGAGGCCTTTGAAGGTTTTGGCTGGGTGCTTTTAGCACAGGTTAGAAGAGCTGAATAGCAGAGCACTAGGCTCAACTTATTAACATTTAAAACAAGTCCCGCCCACCTGCTGAAAAAGGACGTCTTAAGACTGTGTTGTCTGGGTGACCACAGGGTTAGGAAAACATTTTCAGATCTGCTATAGACCCTGGTTTCAGGCTTTTTCCCTTGCTACAAATCAAATGGTTTTCGCTGAGGCCTTTCATGAGGATTAGCTGGAGGTGACAGCAGAGCTTTAAGCTTAAGGGATCCTTTTGTTTTGTTTTGGATCTTGGTTTTTCTCCCCAGGTCTTTTCCTAATGACTACACACAAAAGAACTTGAATTTTATTTTAATAAGATTTTTCAGATGATGGAGATAGACTCTTTCAGATTTTAGGGCAAAAATAAATTCCAGGAGGACATGAATAGGTCTGGGTATTTATTATACCACTTACTATCTGCTTCGATTTCCAAAAAACATTGTGCCAATTATACTTTAAAGATATCACTTTCATGGGAAGCTCAATACATGTGAGATATATATATATATATATATACATATATATATATTTTAAATAGGAACTGAGGTAAGGGGGATAGCACAGTCAGTAAAGTACTAACCTTGTAGAAATGAGAACCTGAACTGGATTCCCAGAGCCCACACTTAAAAAAAAAAAAAAAAAAAAAAAAAGCCAGGCTTGGTGGCTGTATACTTGTGTTACTTACAATCCCAGTGCTAGGGATATGGGGACAGGTGTTATCTATGGGGCCCACTGAACAGGCAACCAGTCTGCCCCCATCACACACACACACACACACACACACACACACAAAGTGGACAGCCCCTGAGGAACGATATCTGAGGATGTGCTCTGGCCTCCACAGACATTTGCACACATCTACACACATAAGAAAATCTATGTAGTGTTATATAAAATGGCCAGCACAGAGAGAGTTCCCTGATAAAGTTCAAGGTCAACTTCTGTATCTCCTGCATAGAAATGAGTAGTGTCTTCAGCAATAGGGTCCTATTCCCCAGTTTTGATTGACAGTAGCCTGTGTTGATACCCGCATGAGATCAAGCCAGTAAAAATTCCAGCATGGTTGGACCCCTAAGGCTCCATGCTATGCATGTTGGCCATTAGCTGATGGCTGCTAAGAGAAAGTCACTTTCCTTTGGTGACATGGGCATATGGGCAGTACGAGTTAGACTTTTTTTTTTAAGGCATAAAGTTGAGATGGTGATGGGTGAGGGGTAACTGGGTGAAGTTGGGGGGAGGTAATGATGGAAGGATGTGCTCAAAATACATTTATAAATATATACAGTTTTCAAAGGATACGTAAAATCTTTTAAAACAGATCTATTTGTTAATTATTAGTGTGTACAATGAAGATTTAGGGGTGAATCTGAGAGTCAGGGACTCTCACGCATCTACTATGGCTCAGATTCCCGATGAACACAGTTTATTAGAAGCATCTCTCTTGCCAGCCTGAACCCCTCTTCCACAGTCCTCTGGGGTCAGGCAGAGGCCAGCTCTCCTCAGGCCAGCAGCCCTCTAGCTGCATTCCAGCCAGGAATATCTGGACTTTCCTTTTATCTAGTTTGTTCCTTCTATTTAACCTCTCCAGGCAGAGGCAGACACATTTGTTTTCTGGCCATGGGCAGTGAAAGGCTTTTTTTGGTTACCATGCATGCACAGAAGACAGATCAAAACAGCATCTGCATGTCCCATGTCCTGTGTAAAACTAGACACTTCAACATGAACTCTACCTTGCTATACACAACTACCCCTTGGATTTGGCCAGCAAGAGGCAATCAATTTGAGTTTCAAACACTCCAAGGGCTTCTTAGATTTCTGCAAGCCAGCTGCTAGGTTTTCTCCCCTTACCTTCCTGTGATTCGTTCATTAGGCCAGCAAGCTACAAAGGCCCACTGTGTGAGGAAGAGTACATTCGGGTGGAGCAGTGATGTGCAGCCCAGGAATGGCCAGCACAGCCAGCTTCACACTTGCCTCATTGACTTTAGCTCACTAACGTCACCTTGGTTTCCAAAGGCTGGCTGGTGTTTCCATCTACTAGAACATTCCTTTCTGGAAGGTTTTAGGTTGTTTAGCTCTTTGTATTTGTTCAGCTTCAGATGGAGAGGGGACAAATAGAGGACATAGACCCCTGTAGGGCAGAAGAGTTTGCAAGAAGATCACCCTGAGTTATTAGGTCTGCCACTGGTGTTATTTACCCATTTCATTGGAGTGCTCACTAGATACTCTGGGGTATTTATGGAGAGGTATGGAAATGTTCTAGAGAAGTGATTCTCAATCTGTAGTGTGGTTGCCACCCCTTTGGGGTCCCATATCAGATATTCTGCATTTCAAATATTGGTATTATGATTCATTTTTTTATTAATTAAATTTTTTATTTTGTGTACCTTGGTGTTTTGCCTGCATATATGTCTCTGTAAGGGTGTTGGATCCCGGAATAGAGACAGTTACAGCATCTTTCATGTGCGTGCTGGGAATTGAAATCCCGGGTCCTCTGGAAGAACACTCAGTGCTCTTAACCAATGAGCCATCTCTCCAGCCCACATTATAGCTTTTACATTTATGAAGTAGCAATGAAATAATTTTATGGTTAGGATCATCACAACATGAGGAACTGTATTAAAGGGTTTCAGCATTAGAAAGGCTGAGAACCGCTGCTTTAGAGGTTGGTGTGGACTCTGGCTTATTGGCTTTTTTTTTTTTTTTAAAATGTAATACACTAAAAAATTACTGTCTTTGCTATTTTCAAACTATTTTCCCTGGGACACTTTATCTGGCAGAACTGAAGTGTCTCCTGTCAAACAGCAACTTCTTGGGACTGGAGAAATGCCTCCATGAGTTCTCGTACTTGCTGTGCAGATCTCAACAGCCATGTAAAGAATGCCATGCATGTGTCTGTAATACTCACATCAGAGGGGAGGGAGACAGGGGGATCACTGGGCCTTATTCACTACCAGCTTAACTCCAGGTTCAGCAAGAGACCTTGCCTAAAGAAAATAAGGTAGAGAGTGAGAAAACATGGCATAGGACTCTCTACTCTGGCCTCTGCATATAGACATGTAGGTATGTTCACCTACACACATACTCACACACACACACACACACACACACACACACACACACACAAACTCCAGTTCCCTCTCATTCCCTTGTACTCTTCAGCTCTACAAATCTGACTACTCCAAGCAGTCATATAAGAGAAATCATACATGATTTGATGTTATTTCACTTAAAATAATATCCTCATATTGCAGCATTTATCTAAATTCTCTTTTTTAAAAAAAACTGAATAATACTCTGCTGCATATTTTATATTCATTTTGGTTATCCATTAAATTTTTGGTTCCTTGGATGTTTCCATGGACATAGCTATACACATATTTCCTTAAGGCTTCATGTAGAATTGCTGGATCATGTGGTAATTCTTTTCTAAAAGGTTTTGAATAACAATTCTATCATTTCCCACAGTAGGACTATTTTACATTTCTACCAACAGTGTTCTTTCTCCACATTCTTGCTATCTTAGTTACTTTTCTATAGCTCTGGAAAAAAAAAAAAAAAAAAAAAAACCACCATAGTCAAGACAAACTTAAATAAGAGAACATTTAATTTCGGGATCACAAGTCCAGAGGGTTAGAGTCCATGACTGTCATGGCAACAGGCAAGCATGGTACTGGAGCAGTACTGAGACTTTACACCCAATCTGTAAGCATGAGGCAGAGAGAGCGCTAACTGAAAATGGCACAAGCATTTGAAACCTACAAGCTCACCTTCAGTGACACACCTCCTCCAAAAGAGGCTGCACCTCCTAGTCCTTCCCAAACAGTTCCACCAACTAGAGACTAAACTTTCACATATCTGAACCTATGGAACTCATTCTTATTTGAACCACCACATTTGCCAACACTTATGATCATTTTCGCTAATAACCATAATACTAGCATGAGATAGTATTTCAATTTTTAAAAAATAAACCATATTTCTAAGCCATCATTCCATTTGGGGGTAAACAAATACATACCAGAAAATGTTAACACTTGCCTTTATTTATCTCATTTATTCTTAAAAAAAAAAAATCAATAGAAAAGTTCCAATAGGACAGACCTGATAGAATCCAAGCTAAAGACTTAAGAGGGCTATTATTTCCTGTTTGCTACCTAACTTGATTGCAGTGAGCATTTTAGTTTCTTTTTCTATTTCTATGATAAAATACCATAGCAAAGTCAACTTCAGGGAAAACAGATTCCCTTTGGCTCACAATTCAAAGATACAGTCCATTGGGGAAATCAACACAGAATGGTCTTGAAAGTCGCTGGTCACATCATACCCACCCACACTCTGGAAGCAGAGTGAGATGAATGCTTGTATTTGACTTTCTCCTTTAAAAAATTACTTATTTGTTTGTTGTATGTATGTCTGAGTCTAAGTGTATTCAGCATGTACCTGAAGGGCTAGATGGGAGCATTGGACCTCTTAGAATTGGAATTACAGATATTTTTGATTCACCCAATGTGGATGCTAAGAATTAAACTCACCCTCTGGAAGAATATCATGTGTTCTTGCTTTCTGAGTTATCTCTCTAGTTCCACTTCCTCCATTTTATACAGTCTAGGACCCAAGCCTAGGGAATGGTGTCACCCACTTGTCATGTGAGCCTTCCTTTCTCTATTAACTTAATAGAATCCTTCACAGGCCTGCCCAGAAGGCTAGAGAATCCCTCCTCTGTGGGTCTGGGTGCATATCTCCTCGGTGTTACCATACCCATCAATTTGACAACACTAAGCATTGCAATGGGTCTTTGCTTTTGATGAACTGGTCCCATGGGTCTAGCTGAAAGAGGAAATCCAAATAGATTAGCAAGATTTTGAAGATTAGAACTGTTGGAAAGTGTGGACCACATAGATAAACTGCCAATGTTTGCCTTCCACTACTCTGCAGAGTTTAAGCCCAGTTTGGCTGGTCCCCCACTGTGCTGTAGCTTCCTCTGACCTCCAGGCTTCTCAGACTGTGAAAGGTCTAGATCTAAACTAGCACTTGCCCATTTATCTGTCAGAACCTTGCCCCAGGAGGAATTTATAACACTAAATTACCCAGTAATTTTTCTTGGATTCTCATCTGTGTGTTACAAGAGGAAGAACAGTTAAGAACCGGGATTACTTTGTCAGAAACACTGCACCCTTCCATCGTAAGCCGCTGGAGACCCAGAGAAAGTTCTCTCTCCTTTTCTGGGCTAACTTTTAGATAATTATGGCTGGCTACATCTGTTCAAAACAATGCAGACTGGGTCGGCACAGACAAGGTAAACTGGAACTGAACCCAAGAAGCAGCATCATTGAGAAGGCTCCCTGGCTATGACTGCATACCATATGCATGTGTGTGTGTGTGTGTGTGTGTGTGTGTGTGTTAATTCCAGTCTCACATGCTACCTAACATTTTTCATCAGTACATGTTGATGGGTACATTTGCTTAAGGAAAAGATCAGTAAATAAATCCATGTATTTTTTGCTGTGATAAATACCATGACTAAGGCAACTTATAGAAGAAAGGTTTACTTGGGCTTATGTTTCCAGAAGAATAGTCTGTAATGGAGGTAGGAGCATGGTAGCAGGCAACCAGGGCAGGAAAGTGAGAGATCACATCTTTAACCACATGAAGCAGAAAGAAAAGCCATGCTTCCTAACCCCGACCCCTGATGATGACCAGGTAGGAGCCTTTGGGAGACATTTCACTTTGAACCACCACCGCATCCTTCATTAAGATTGTACTTAACAGCAAGGCATGGTGGTGTAATCCTATCACTCAGAAGGATGCAGTGGACAGAGAGTGAATTTGAGGCCAGTTGGGGATACACAGGGAGATCCTGCCTCATTAATCAAATACAGGATGTCAAGATGGTTCAGTAGACCAGGTCTCATTACCTGAGCTCAGTCCCCAGATGCTCTGAGTCCAAGATTCCCCAGAACCCAGGCTAAAAAGAAAGAACCAACTTCTGCGAGTTGTCCTCTCATCTCTGAGCATGTATATTAGCTTACTCTGGCACTCAGGCAAACAAGCATAAACAAACAAACAAATAAATAAATGTGAATTTAAAACAAATGGGTTGTATCTGTCAATGAATAATGACTGAACTGCTGGAGATGGTGGTGACCATAGCGGACTCATAAGCCACAGAGATCGAAATGACCTCTATGCAACTCCATTGACAAAATAAAACTTGGAGGTGACTGTTTGCAAGACTGTGAAAATAAAAGAAGTCAAGTTATGATCCCTTGGGCAGGGTTCCCACCGTTTGGCCACTGAGCAGCTAGAACCCTGAAGTATAGCTAAGACACCATGGAACTGACCTGTCTACCCTTCTTCAAGGGATCTTTCAATGTCGCCATGCTTCCACGATAACCATCACACAAAATGAAAAGAGCAGACAGCTCAGAAAGGCTCTGGCAATAGCCCAACAGTTTACTACCTTCCATCCAGGAAGACCTCATAAAAGCAAAAAGGCTGCTACTGGTTTCCGCTTTGCGATCAGAACTATAGTTCCATGTACGCACTTCCTTTAAAACTACTGTAGGCAGCTCCCCTGGGCATCTGGCTTCAAGACAGAAGAAAGAAGTTTGTTTTTATCGTGTGTGTGTGTGTGTGTGTGTGTGTGTGTGTGTGTGTGTGTGTGTGTGTGTGGCCTGTGAGATAAGCAGTACTCATTCTGACTGATAAGAACATGGTCAGAACTTGTCTACTGACACAAACTGAGTAAGTGGCAGAGCTCATATTTAGTTCTAAGTAAGAGCCATGTGGAAATCACCACGCTCCACCCTGCCCGTATGCAGGTTTGTCTGAAGCCAGAGGTTGATGCTGGGTGCCTCTTCAGCTGTTCTCCTTCTTGTATTTTCCAGTGTGTACTAAAAGTCCCTTTTTTCCCTTTCTGTCTTTGTGCCTCTTTTCTGTTGTTCTCGCTGGTTGTTTGTTCTGGATCTAGCCAGCACCTTCCATGCTGTACTTTGGAGACAATGGCAGTCTGAAGAGCCTCTTGGGCCCTGAAGGCCTTGGCTATAGAATCAGAGTGCTGGCAGCAGCTAGGTTTGCAGAATGGCCGCAGGCCTCAGTTAGCTTGGGAGGGAAGCTACACCTCGTTTAACTCAGTGGCGACCATCCAAATTGTCCCACGGTCAAGAATCGGGCTGCCTTTCATGCCTCTTCTGCACACAGCTTTTGTTTTTCTTCTTTGTCCATGCCCATCTTTTCTCTCCAAATACCGCAAAATACTGTTTCAGCCTGAGGTTTCAATTAGGTTCCTGGCACGGTGTGTTCATGGCACGCTTTGTGTGGCCCAAAGAGAACATCCTTCCTGGGGCTTCCTTTGAGAGGGAGCTGTGCAGCCTGCAGAATTCTGTTTCTATGCTGCCACAAGGG
Organism: Sigmodon hispidus; assembly: GCA_004025045.1. Taxonomy (NCBI): domain Eukaryota; kingdom Metazoa; phylum Chordata; class Mammalia; order Rodentia; family Cricetidae; genus Sigmodon; species Sigmodon hispidus. The sequence goes on from PVIH01007091.1 coordinate 100,262, forward strand.
CACCTTCTTTCTCATTTATCCAAAGCCTTGTTTGTCTTTGGGGAAGGAGATGCTGGCCTCTGATTGTGACTGGGGTGGATTGACATCTTTTAAAGAAAGCCAGCCTCACTGGGGGGATTATTTCTCCCCAGCATTCATCCCAGTGAATGTAGGACTTGAATGTCAGAGCTGCATTTGTTTGGTAGGTAGTAGTGAAGGGGGCAGCCCCAGCCTTTTTTTTTAAGCTTCCTTTTGGTTGTGTAGATTTGGAGAGAACGTGTTCTGCCTGTAGAGAAGGCCTGAAAAACAAAATAGAACAAAACTCCCCAAACACTGGGGCCCAAAGTGGTCAGTGTTTCCAACCCCACAGTAGAAAGGACTGTCTTTCACATTTGCCATGTATAACCAAAGGGCCAAGGCAGCAGAAGCAAGCATCTTTCCCAGGCTTCTGTAGAAGCTTGTAGAAGACTGTTGTAGGCCCAGGAAAGGCTGGCCACATTGGGCCGTCCTTTGTCTCTGCTCCTGTGTTTGTGCATAAGCTGTCTGGCTTGCAGTGTGTTTTGTTGTGAAGGCTCCTAGACGCCTGGGATTGTGTCTATTCAGTCCCTTCAGAATAGACACATGTAAATGAGTTTGTTAATTCCCCTGAGCAATGGGTTAAACTGTTTTTATTTTATTTTATTTTTATTTGTTTGTTTTGTTTTGTGTCTTTGAACGTAGTACTGATTTAGGCACAACAGGGAGGCATGAAAGAAGCCCCTCCCCCAAGTCTGTCTGTGACTTTGAACTCACCTCACACCCCACTCCTTTCTGACCCTCTTCCAGCATAAAGGTCAGACTAGCTGAGATTTGTTTATTGCTTGTTTATTTGACTCACTGTGTACACCAGGCTGGCCTTGAACTCACAGAGTCTGCCCGGCTCTGACTCCTGAGTACCTGGGATTCAAGCTGAGCACCGCCACACCCAGTTTGAGTATTTTTTCAATTATGTAAATGTGTGTATGTGTGTGTGTGTTGTGTGTGTGTGTGTGTGTGTGTGTGTGTGTGTGTTGTAAAGTGTGGCACGTGCAAGTACTTACATCGCAGCAGTGAATGTCTCCAGCAACCAAAGGTGTCAGAAGGTGTCAGGTTGCTCTGATCTGGAGTTGCAGGCAGCTGAGAACAAGCTTCAGTCCTTTATAAGAGCAGTTTGGGTTCTTCATGGCTGAGTCCCCCACCCCTCCACCCCCAGCTAAGTTCTTAAAGACTCATCTTTCTCTGAGTCTGGGATGGTGACCAGTGAGATGGGAAGATATTAAACTAAAAGGTAAGACATAATTAAGAAGACAATTCAAGCTGGAGAGATGGCTGGGCCATTAAGGTACTTGCTCTGCAAACTGAGGACCAGGGTTCTGAGGCGGCAGAACCCATGTAAATGCTGAGTATATATGGCATCCTGCCTGTAATTCCAGCCTCTGAAGGCAAAGACATTACATTTCCAGGACAAGCTAGCTAGTAAGACTAGCCATATAAGGAAGCTCTTGGCATCCATGATTTGTTCATATTGCTTTTGACAGCTTGGGCTTAATACCAACAGACCCCAAAAGAGGCATATCTATGTACACTTATGGGTGCACCCCTGTACATATAGGTACAAAATGTACATATATAAGCACAATTCATAAGCTTGCTAATCTATACGGTCTATATATACAACATGCATTGTATATACACACACATATATATGGATTTTACTAAGTTAATTGATATCTAGAAGTGAATGAACTTATTCCTACAGGCCTCACTTGAAATGCTACCATTTCCTCTGTCCAAGGGTCTCTGGCCTTTTTCATAGAACATTTTGTGCTCAAGTTCACTTCCTTCTTACAGCTTTTGACAGCCTTAGTCAAGCCTCCTAAAGAGCCCTCTGCCACATGGCCTTTTGGAGGGTGTGTGCCTGCCACATTTTTCATACATAGTATCCGCTCAGATGGGCATATGCTTTCCCAAGCCATAAGAAACTTGTTAGGCACTCTGGCTTCTGTCTCAGGCTGCCTTTCTGACAGTGGGCCAAGCTGGCTTTCTACTAAGAGATTCCCTCTCAGACTTTTAGTTTTTATTAAATAGAACATTTTAAGATGTAACACCCCACGTCACATAGCTTGAAGACTTTGAACAGCATGTTGAGGGTTTTTTTGTTTGTTTGTTTGTTTTTGGTTTTTCTATATAATATTATTTGTTTCGAGTCATTTTTTTTCCAGCATTAGATTTACTGTGACACGAGAGAAAAAGGATACATTTCAGAAAGTTGGCTGACTTGGCCAAAGTTGACTTAGCTAAAACTACGTGCCCAGGAACCCGCTACAAACAGGAAGCCACTGCTGTTTCCAGATCTCTCTGGAAAAGCGTGCAGAAGGCAAGCCCTGGTACCCACAGGACTTTAGAGAACTTTCTCTGCTCTTTCTATAGACGTAGGCTGCTGGCCTCCTTCTGTAGCTTGTCTGTTGTCAGCCAGGCTCCGCTGGCTTTCAGACATGGAGAATGTCTCTCAGCCACTTCAGTGGGTCGTGTCTTCTGGGCATACCCCTGTGTGTATGTAGGTGTAATTAGAGAGTTATCCAGAAGATCACACACGGTTGTCTTGTGGAGTAGTGAAATGGTACAGCCCTTAGAAGGTGGGGTCTTGTGGGAAACCCTTAGATGATGGAAGAAGGGCCAAATGTAGGGTCTCTTCTCTCCCTCTTTCCATCTCTAACACACCCCCTCATTCCTCACCCCTTTTCCTCTTTCTTTTTTGTTTTTCTTTCCCTCCCTCCCCACCCCCCCTCCCTGCATGTCCTGATTATTTTTAGTTTATTTTCAACTTGATACAAGCTGGAGAAGAGGGAATCTTAATTAAGATCCTCTATGAGATTGGCCTGCAGGGAAGGCGGTAGCCTATTTTCTCGATTACTAATTCTTGTAGGAGGTGCCACCCTTGGGTTGGTGATCCTGGGTACCATAAGAAAGCAGCCTGAACAACCCGTGACAAACAAGCCCATAAGTCACATTCTTTCATGGCTTCTGCTTCAGTTCCTGCCTCCAGGTTCCTGCCTTGACTCCCTCCATGATTGACTGTTAGCTGAGAGAGGGAGCTGAAATAAACCCTTTTCTTCCCAAGTTGCTTTTAGTCATGGTTTTTATCACAACAGTAGACATCTATCTCCAGTGGCTCCTCCCTCTCTCCCTCCTTGGATTGAGATGCAGCCTCTTATTCTGACGGTACCTGCTAGCCACTGCCCTCCCTAGAACTGAGCCTGTGAACTTCTAAAACTACCCTCTAAACATACCTTTTCTGTCTACAAACTAGTTGTTGCCTTGATTCTTTAATTACAAGAACACAAAACTAACTACTGCCTTCTGCCCAGAATATTCTTCTCTCCTCCCCTTCCTTTCCCAGGAAACTCCCCCGGTTATAACCTCACATTTTATGTGACCACTTGGCTGATGTCTGTATGCTCATGAGGTTATGGCTGCTCTAGGACCCGCTGTCCTTTCCTATGTCCTTAGCAAGGATTCTAATAACAAGAAAACAGCCTCTCAAACTGAGTGAGAAAAGTCACAAATGCATGAGTATTGATTGTCGCACAAGGGCAGAGGTTCTGAGAAATAATCCACAGGGTGTGTAACACAATAGCAATGAACCAATCGCATGTGAACAAGCGCCACTGCTTACGTGAAGCCATGTCTTTACTGTTGGCTTTAAGAGATGAGTTTCCACTTAAAAGGATACTATGTACTAACCAGAGGAAAGAAATAACACAGTAGCAATGAACACTGCGGGTAGAACTTTTTTTTTTTTTTTTTTTTTTTTTTTTTTTTTTTTTTTTTTTTTTTTTTTTTTTTTTTTTTTTTTTTTTTTTTTTTTTTTTTTTTTTTTTTTTTTTTTTTTTTTTTTTTTTTTTTTTTTTTTTTT
>PVIH01007092.1:0-103968 GCA_004025045.1 Sigmodon hispidus
CACACACACACAACACACACACACACACACACACACACACACACACACACACACACACACACACACACACACGTGTATCATTATTGTTATGCAGAATCATCTTTTCTCCATAACATAAAACTTGTCTTTTGCTGGAGGCTGAGAGTAATAACTATGTAATTAGACTTTGTGTCATATCAAGTGAGGCATGCTCTGTTTTTCATTAAACAGACGTTTGTTTGGCTTCTACTGTGTGTAGCCTTGTGCATTGTGATGGATGTGAAAATTGAATAAGCCATAATCTTCTTCAAAGAATGCACATGCTGGCATCAGGAAGATAAAAGTTAGATTAAAGCAATGCAAGGTCAAAGGAAGGAAGTGCTTCTGAGGGAGGGAGGAAGGACCTGTCTTGGTGGGAAAATTGAAGAAAGGCTTCTTGGGCTTCAGGGTTTTCTCCAGAGACTCAGGCAACATGGTAGGACCTTCATCCAACAGACCTAACCATTGCATAACCAATTGTCACACAGAAGAACTCCAGGCCCAGAAATGGGACTCTGGGGACCAGCCGAGCCCCAAGGAGATGGCAGGGAAGGAAGGTGAGATGAGGCAAAGCAGCTGGCAGGGGATCCGAGTGTGTGATTAGATCAGTCTTAGGACTGGCCAAGTTTCCTCTGTGCCTTTTTGAGCTCAACCATTGGGTGCCCACACCTCTCTTTGAAAGGGTTTGGTGTCTGTGAACCTAGACATCTTTCAATAATGATTTAAGTTACTCAAAAAAGTGAGGGCCCTGGAGTGAAGAGACGAAAGGAAAGGAAAAAAAAACAGCTTGGCAGCCTTGTCCTGTTTGATCTCACAGACAGCGGGCAATAATGGAGGATGCTGGAGCTGGGGATGGAGGGTGGTTGGATTCCAAGTGACGGCCTCCTCCCGGAGCCAGGTCTGCTGTTTGGACTTGCAGACTTCAAACATGACTTGGGGATTCCTGGAAGACAAAAGAATTCAGGGCCGAGCCTTGGATCTCAGTCAAAAATAACTCATGTCTTCATTACAGGCAGGCAAAGGCAGCAGCCCAGGCCTGGCTTGCTGGCTCCTCAGAAGACTGGAGCTACAGGTACACTGAGAGGGTCAGCTCAGATTTGCTGTGGAGAGAGAAGGAGCCTTGAAGGGGTATGGCCCTGGCTGAAGATGATAGGAAACCCACATGTAAGAGGTTATGATAAAAGCTGCCCTTTTTAATCCCACTTCTCTGTGCTGTGCCTGCCATTTGCTTTGAGTGTTAATTATAGCCCTTAATGTTCATTCCCCAGCTTCTTGTTAGCCATAGGTATCCACAAACAACTCACTTACATGCCCCCACCTCCCCTGGGTCTTATGCTAGGCCTAGTGGTCTGCCAACGAGTCACACTCTGAGTCCTTTCTGGCTTTTCTTTTCTTTCTTAAATATTTATTTTTATTTTTATATGAATTGGTGTTTTGCCTGCATGTATAACTGTGTAAGGGTGTCAGATCTTGGAATTACAGACAGTTGTTAGCTGCCATGTGGATGCTGGGAATTGAACTCAGGTCCTCCGGAAGAGCAGTCAGTGCTCTTAACCGCTGAGCCAGCTCTCCAGTTTTCCCCCCACCCTCATCTTTCTGGCTTTTCAGTGACAGCCAGACTGTTCTAGCTCTGAAGTCCAGCTTTTCTTCTTCCCTTAGTGGATATATTTAAGAGACAGCACCCTGGCATTTTCTTTGCCATATTGTGCTACTGGGCTGTCATTAGACAGTTGTTTAATTTTCTTCCAGGACTGCAGGCTTGGTTCTTTTCTAACAGTATGTAGTCTCAGCACCTTGGCCAGGGTCTAGCAAATATTGGACACTCACAACATGTTTGCTGAAAGTTGCTATTGAGTAACTGCCAGCTTAATCCTCCTAAAATGCTGCTTGAGTTAGAAGCTGACCACTTCTCCATTGCCTGCTGGGCAAGGGCCAGCCTCCTCAGACCGAATTATGGACTTTTTCAATGTGGTCCTCCTTACTGGCTTTACCAGCTGTTCCTTGCCAAGGTCTGCCATGGTCTGACCTGTCTTTCCCACAGCGATCTCTTCCAGACAGGAACCCTTATGCTATCCCAAAGCCTCCCATTCTCACAGTTATCTCAGTAGTATTCTCCCACCTCTAAATTTGAACCCTGTGCTATGATTTAGATAATATAAAAATCCCCCAAGGTTCATGGATTAAAGGCTTGGTCACAGTTTGGAGTTCTTGGGAACTTTTAGGCATGGGGCCCTGAAGCAGTTCATTATGTCTTTGGGGCTCATTCTTTGATTGTGGGACCTTAATTTCTTGCTCTTCTTTTCTTATTCTTCCCAGCCATTAGGCCTGTAGTTTTAGTCCACACACCCTGCAATATGCTGCCGTACCATAGTTCCAATGCAACAAGCCCAATGGATCTGCAAAAATGTGAGCCAGAATAAATCCTCCCTCTCTCTCACTTCACTGTTTTTGAAGACAGAGTCTCCCCATGTGTAGCCTTGGCTTGCCTGGAGTTTACTGTGTAGACAGGGCTGGCCTTGAACTCATAGAGATCTCCTAGCCTCTGCCTTCCAAGTGCTGGGATTAAACGTGTGTACCACCGCACCTGCACCCAGCCTAACCTTTTTTTCTTCATAAGGTGTTTGTTACGCCGGCAGAAAGATGTCTGACATACACAGGACCTCACTGTGTTCTCAGTTGCTTTAGTATGTCTTGTTGGGAACTTTTTCTTTAAGTTTGTAATTATATTTATGTACAGAAAACTTAGCAGTGTATATTTATTTAACCCAGCTTGGTGGCGAGTTCTTTGGCCTTTGCCTTTTTCAGCTTGACAATTCGAGCCACAGACTTAGGACCTAGGACATTGCCTCCCCTGTGGCGTCAGATCTCATCGTATCTGTCGTTGTAGTTGGTCCTAACAGCTTCCACCAGCTTAGCCAGAGCACCCTTGTCTTCCCTGGAAGGAAAGGGCAAAAGCCTTTTTACTCTTTGGGAAGCAGCAATAGTTTTTCCAAGGTTTTTTTTTGTTTTTTTTTTTTCCTGCTTCAGACACAGTATGACAAACATCGGATTCTGGTGAAGAAATTCTTAACCATCATTGGCAAATGATCCCAGACCTGGGAGGGTAAGGAAAGAGTCCAAATACTAGCCTGCGTGAAGGCAACAGTGGTGCACGTTTTCCTGTGGACCAGCCGCCTCAGCCTGGCCTTTCCCTTGATGATGCAGGAGGGGACCCCCATCTTTCAACACAGGGCAGGCAGGAAAACCACCAACCCAATGGGATCTACATCGTGGGCAGTCACCACCAGCTGAGCCTTCTTGTTCTCCACCAAGTGACTGTATTGACACCTGCTCAGAGGACAGGTGGTCTTTTAGTTGGGACGTCCCCCTTGCCAGCAGCTTTCTTCTCAGTGTGGGTCAGCAGCCTTTGCTTCTTCCCCTGCTTTGTCTCTGGCCTGTACTTGTGGGCAAGCTTAAGCAGCTGAGTAGCTGTTTGCTGGTCCAGGGCCTGGGTGAACTGGATAATGGCAGGAGGTACTTTGAGTCGCTTATAGAGGATGGCTCTTTGCCGATACAGCCTAAAGTAGCGGGTCATTTGAAGAAGCATCCTGTGAGATCTGTTTTGGGCTGGATGTCCTGCCCAGTGCCGAAGTTCTTAGGCCTTTTCTCCAACAAAGGATTCACTACCTCTTGGGCCTCCTGTTTCTTCACGACGGTGGGGGCTCGGCCACCTTCTTCCCCTTGGCCTTCTTTCCCTTGGGCACTTTGCTGGGCTGGAGGAGAGAGCTGTTGGGAACTTTTAAAGAGGTCAAAGAGCTGTGGGTACCACTTAGCAGTAAAGGACTTGCCTAACATGTATGAATTCCAGGGATTCACACACACACACACACACACACACACACACACACACACACACACACACAGGCCAGCCAGCTTTGTTTGTTGTTTTCTCTCACTAGATTCTATGTCTGGGCTCAAGGCAGACTCATGTGCAGTATGCCGTTATTTCCTATGCATGCTGTTAAGGGAGGGAAATGTGGCCATTTCTTTCTCTGTCTTTATCAGAATATTCTAGTGCTCTGGTCATCTTTTGTTGGCATGGGACTAAAGCTGCCAAATAGTCAGGTTATTCTATTCCTTGAAGATCTCTAGGCATGGCTGCAGGCTCCAGGTCCCATTGCCCACTGGGGAGGTAGGATGGGGGTGGGTCAAAGTACTAGCTGCAGATTCTCCTCGAGTTAAGAGATGGATCTGGTTGTCTGGGGAAGCTGGCCATTCCTGAGGACAGAAGGGTGGACTTGGATTTACAGGGATTGGGTGTCCAGATGATCTTAATAGTTCCCAAGTCCAAATAGGCATTCTCCTTCCAGCAGAGGACTCCTGCTTGGGTGATTCCTGTGGAGACCCCAAGGTTCTTTCCTAAGAGGTTTGGGGAACACTGGCAAGACTGAACTCCTGTTCCTTGGAGCAGCAGATGGTATTCTCAGGTCCTTCTCCCCTTTGTCTTAACTGCTAATACTCATGTGACCTCTTCTATGAACACTGCCTCCTCTGATCCTGCCCTCAGCCCAAATCCCCTTTGAACTACAGTTAGGATTTACTTATTATTGTATGCGTATAGGTGTTTTGTCTACATAAATGTCTGGGTACCATGTGTGTGAAGACGCTATGGAGGCCAGAAGAGGGTGCCAGATCATCTGGGACTGGAGTTGCAGTTGTGAGCTACTGTGTAGATGCTGAGAATCAAACCTGAGTCCCCTGGAAGAGCAGCCAGTGCTCTTAAATTCTGAGCCATCTCTCTTGAGCCGTTATTTATTTATGAATGGGATGAGGTCTTACATCCAGGCTGGATGTGTAGATCTATAATCCCAGCTACTTGGGAGGCTGAGGCACAAAGATTCACAAGTTTAAACCCAACTTTAGCAACTTAATGAGACCCAGTCTCAAAATAAAAGTGAAGAGAGGAAGGGAGGAAGGGAGGGGAGGACCTGGCTGACATACATCCTACAGGTTCAAACAATCCTCCTGCTACTGCACCCGATGAGGAGGTATTTTTTTCAAGTGTCCAGCTCACTGCTCTCTTATGCTGCCCTTGGGATGGAATCCAAACTCCATTCTCAGGAAACCAGCAGCCCTCACATCCCTCCCCCTAGGGCTGGTCTCTCCTACAGCTGCCTTACTCTAATTTCCAGCCATGCCAAATCCCTTGTAGTTCATTTTCCCGGCTGCATACTCCACATGCCAACCTTAACAACTAAGTGCCTTACTCTAATTTCCAGCCATGCCAGATTTCTTGCAGTTTCCCTCCCATTGCTGCATGTTGTCCCCTCTGCCTGGATTGCTGTGTCACCTTCCACGTGGCCTAGTTATGGAAGCACTTTGGGAAGACCTCCTGAGTCCTCTGGCTTTCAGCCTATATGACCCATGGGCTTCTTGTTGACTTGTTGAACATGGCTGTGCCCCACCCAGCCCCATCTCCACGAGCTTGCCCAATCAAGTCATTTGTGGAGGATAGAGTTTATATCTTACTCATCTCTGCACTCTCAAAGATCTCTCCTAGTATTTAATAAGAATTCAACAATTGTCCAGTGATGTCACCGAGCCTGCAAAGGTACGTTCCTCAGAAGGGGGCCACTGAGGTGATTGTGTGGCTAAGAGCTGCCCCCTCATTCCACCCTCTACCCCTTACCCCCCTGAAGAAGAGAAAGTTTGTGGAGAAGAACAGCTGGTGGTCGGCGGTTGCTGGGCTGCTGGACATCTCTGCAGAGTGGCCATCTCTTCTATGCACCTGTCTGTCTCCTTCCAATTCCCCTGTAACCAGGCGTTCTGAGCTATCTCTGCTGCAAAAGTCTGAGTGTAACAGAGCCAGCACCACGCATGTAGGTGAGGCAGGGACCCTGGCCTCAGGGCCCCCAGAAGCCTCTTATCTGTGGGCTCATTTCACAAAGAATCCAGCCTCTCTTCTGTCCCCTGAAGGCTGTTTTCAAAATCACACCCCCATACAGACAGTTTTATTTACAAGGAAATCTTGGCAGGATCTTGACTTGTTAGTAGAGTAGGGATGGAGGAGGGTGGTGAGAAACAAAAATAGTTGAAGTGATCACACTTTCTGAAACCGAGATGAAAATTGGTGTCTGTTGCGAACTCACCTAATTAGGATGGAACTAATTTCCTTCTGGGTTTAAGGCGAGTAGTCAGTGCTGGGAGAGATGGTCACAGGTTGGAGCCCGGGTCTGAGAGATGCAGTTATATTTGTCTTATGAAAATGAAGATGTTAATTGCAACTTCTGCTAATAAAACAGATGCCTCCTTCTGACAGGACGTCGGGAAGGGCGAAGGTGAAAGAGGCTAAAGGGCATCGCCTTGGTTCTGTACGTGGGCTGCCTGGAGGACTGCACCAGGAATGAGTCCCTGAGCCTTCCTTGCAGAGCATCTACCCAGCCTGGGCACTAACACAAATTAAAGTCATTCGGGAAGACCGTCTTCCCTGAGGGCTTTGCCACAGGTAAACTGCCCTACAGGTTCTCCTTTACTGCTTTGCTAACTTCATTCCTGCTTTTTAGTTTTAGTTTTTTGCTTTTCTTCCCCCGCCCCTCTCTCTGTCGGGGCGCTTTCCTGGGTTTAACCTGGTCAAGAAGCGTGGGCAGGATTTACAGCTCTGGATGCAGGTAGGGCAAAGATTAGCGTTTGGGGTCCTAGACCCCCTGACTTTCCTCTCCTCTCTAGGCTTTCCCGGACCTCCCAGAATCCCAGAGGGCAGTGAATAAAAGATTTAAGGGTGGCTGGTGGGATCCACTCCTCACATCTCAATCCGGTCCTGATTAACCCTGACGTGGCCAACTTCGTGGGAACCTCGCTTCTGATTCCATCACACACTCCGCCGCCTCCAAGTGATGGTTAACCCGGTGCCGAGCTGAGCAGGCTGAAGGCAGCGCAGTCCCTAACCACGCGCTGCTGGCCCCGCTGCAGCCCGCCCTCCCTCCATCCCTCCATCCCTCCATCCCTCCCTCCTTCCCCGCGGGCGGCCTGGGGGGCGGGGGCCCCGCGAGCAGCCCCGCCCCCGCCGCGCGCCGCCCCGGAGGAGTCGGTGGAGAGGAGGAGGTGGAGGCTCGCGCCCAGAGCGGGGGCCGCGCGGAGCGAGAAGGAGCGCGGGGAGCGGTAGGGCCCGGCCGGCCCAAGGGCGCCCTCGCCTCGGGCCCGCGGCGGAGGCGGAGAAGTTTGGCGGCTCCGGGCCCCGGCGCCCCGAGGTCGCGGGGGCTGCGGCGAAGAGAGCGCGAAGAGCAGGGCCATGGGGACGAACGCGGAGGTGGCTAGGCGCGCAACGAGCTCCCGGAGCGACGCGGCCGCGGCGGCGCAAAGTTAGCCCGGCGCCCCGGGACGAGCGCCGCAGCCTGGGCCATGGGAGAGCACCCCAGCCCCGGCCCCGCAGTGGCCGCTTGCGCCGAGGCGGAGCGCATCGAGGAGCTGGAGCCCGAGGCCGAGGAACGGCTGCCCGCCGCGCCAGAAGACGTGAGTGCCCCCTCCTGTGCCCCTCAAACTTTCTGGGGGGGGGAGCCGCCGCAGCTTCAGTTCCCTACCCTGGGGGCAACTTGGAAGCTTCAAGGTTATGTCACTGGAGCGTCGGGAATGAGGCACATGGGAGGGAAGGGTATCCCCAAATGAACGGGCGCGCACCCCACCCCGCTCGGGTTCCCGCGGCTTCCCCCTGCAGGACACAGTCCCTGCCGCTGCGCCGGGAACCTGTCGGCCTCGGAGCCCCCTCCAAGCCGCTGGTGCAGTGCCCGGGACACGGCGTTTTTCTGCAGAGGCGGCCGCGTCACTGTAGTGACTCCCCCTCCCCTCCCCTCAACGACCTGCGGACTCTGCAAGCCGGGGAAGGAACCGGCGCCCCAAGACGCTGGACAGCACAGACCAATCTGGAGATCCCCTTCTCGGCTCCCAGATTAGCTCTGGCCCGGCATCTATCTGCCTTGTCTCGACACTGATTGAAATTCAAACTGGCCTTAGTCCCTGAACCCTGAGAGAGCTAGGAGAGCCAGAACGCTGGAACGAAACGGGGCTCATGAGTCCTAGACCACGTCCGTGCCAGGAATGGTCCCCCAGGGGTAGGCTGGGGAGGGGCTACCCCAGAGGGCTTCCCTGCCATCTGCCGCTCAGATCTCTTGTCCTGCTGCCCCGGGAGGCGAGGTAGGGTCTGACACTGGGAAGCAAGCCCTGGCACTTGAGTTGTTAAACGACTCCCTGCGGGCTGCTTCTGTCCTGTCCCCCAATCTACGAAATCTCACAGCCAGCAAATCTGAATGGGCCAAAGAGTCTAACATCTCTCCGGCTTGTGTGATCTAGCTTCTCACTTTCTCATATCCCCTAACTCTTGAGAGAGTCTTATGTACTCAGTACTTACACTCTTGGAAGCATATTGGGGAGCACTCCAGGCGCCCCCCCCCATCAAACAGACAAAACTAGTGCTCAAGCACGGTTAAGTCTCCTGAGTAGAGTCCTCCAGCGGCCAGGATTTGAGTACACTTGGACTCCCGGGCGTGAATATGGACATGACCTTTAGGTAACAGAAGTTATCAGAAACCCTGAGACATAGTTGGGAATCCTCCGTGTTCTCCTTTCTGCATCTGGACTGTCCGACCCCAGAAACACATTTCCACCCCGTACTGTATGCTTCTGCCATTGCTCATCTGGGGGAATTTCTGGGGTTCTTTGGGAGGGCCCCTGAACCTGGCCCTGACTGCTGGGTAGCAGCTGGGAGGTGATGTCGGAAATCTCAGCAGTCTGCAGAAATCTTGATGATAAGTGCCTTTCTTTCTCTTCTTCTTCTCCTGGATGGCCTCCCTCTCTACCAGCACTGGAAAGTCCTGTTTGAAAAGGTATGTGAGCAGTTAATTCCCTCCCTTCCTCCCAGCCCTGCCTGCTTGCGTGGGCTTCCCTAGCTCTAATCTCCAGAGATGATGATGGCGCTGTGGAGGCGTGGCTTAGTGTATCTAGGGCGGAGCCACACTGTGCTCTAGGTTTCAGAGACAGCTGTAGGCTCCCTAGAGAGAAAGAATCCTTTGCTTCTTCCAAACTCTTCTTGCACCATGGCTGGGCTTACACTTAGGAATTGAACAACATGTATTAAAGTTTTCTACACACAAGTGTGTTGCAGTAGAAGGCTGGAGAGGTGGGGGAGGGGCTTAAAAGAACCTTGTGGCTCCTTTTCTGCTCCTATTATGAGAAATGTTTGGCCCCTGTACCATAAAATCTTTGTCATCCTTGGGGAGGAAGATTTGTTCACAAAATAGGCTCTTTTGAGGGACGATTTTGTGTCCAGCAGTGGGGATGGGCCAATGCTGGACAGTTTACAAATGAAAAACAGTATTGATTATTTGCAGTGCCTGGAGTAGAGGAGTGTGCAGTGGTGTTGGAAGCACCATGTACTGGTACTTGGATCTGGATCTGGACATTTGACCTTCATCAGGGAAATAGTGTTTTGTTGTCTTGGTACTTAGGTACTATTGGGTATTTCCTTTCTGTGCTTGTACCATAGTGCAGAAAAAAGATAAGAAGGTGTTCCAGGGTGGGTGGATATTGAATGCTTCACCAATGGCAGAGAGGAATTGTGCTATGAAGTTTATGTGACTTTAAGAGATCTGCTTGTTTAAGCCAGGCATGGTGGCACACACCTGTGATGCCTTCATTTGGGAGGTAGAGGCTGGACAGTAGAGTTCAAGGTCATCCTTGGCAATAGAACAACTTTAAGGCTAGCCTGAGTTAGTTAGTGGGGAGGGGGGTATGAAAAGGCTTCTTGATCCAGACCTATGTTGTAGGTGGAAAGTTTTTAAAACTTACTGTGTATGGGTGTTTTGATTGTATGTGTGGTACCTTCCTACCCCAGAAGACAGCATCAGATCCTCCGGGACTGGAGTTACTGATGCTTGTGAGCTGCCATGGGGGTGTTAGAAACTGAACCTGGGTCTTTCAGAAGAGCAGCCGTCTCCAGCTCCCTCCCCTTCTTTAAAGCAAGGTTGTTATAGGATCTAGGTGGTACTTAGATGCTATAATGATGGGAGAGAGGATGTGGGGTACAGGGATAAGGGAAGTACTTAGGAGCACTGAAGCGAATGCAGACAAGCAGCTCGTGTTTGACAGTTTCTTATTGTCAGTATATAAAGAGGAGAGATTTATTTTGGTTTATGGTTTGGGGGGTCGGGGTGTTTGTTTATTTTTTGTGACAGGAGACAGAGTTTCTCTGTTTAACCGTGGCTGTCCTAGAACTTGGTCAGATTGCTCTTGAACTTAGAAATCTGCCTGCCACTGCCCAAGAGGCTTTGGATATTCTTACCCATGATTGGATGGCCCCTGCAAGGAAACAGACCAAAGCAGAAGTATGTAGTGTAGTGAAAACCACTGGCCTCATGACCATGGGGCAAAGAGAGGAGAGAGACCGGAGTCCCACAGCCCCCTTCCAGACATCTCTAGTCCCCTAAAGGCTTCTTACTAACCCAATAGCTCCAAGGTAGATCAAACCTTTATCACTTTGAAGGTGACAATGAGGTTGAAAAGGGTAGATATGGTGATAGGAGACTAGGAAGATATTAATAGGCCTGAGTAGCTGAGGGGAACCACATCCCCAACTGACATTCTGAACCTAAGAGAAAAGTAGGGGTTCTGGTTGGCAAAACCCAACATCTTTAGTTACAGACAAGTTTAATGTGGAGACCCAGCCAAAAGCAATTACCCCATGGGACTGAACATGAGAGCTTTTGGGGGAAAGAGCCTGGGTGAGGATCTTGGGGGATATAATCCTTGATGCCTGGCTCCCATCCCAAGGGCCACCTACTCCCTCTCTGGTCTCTAGGAATATCCATCCGGGTTGCTGGCCTGCTATCTGAGACAGGAGGGAACCATGGTGCTGCCACTGTTATCTTCCTGCTAGGCTGCCAGTCCTTCACACCTCCTGCCGGATTTAGAAGGAGAGCCTAGAACACTGTGTATCATGCTTTTTCCTCTGTGTCTTTCACATTTGACTAATTTCCTTTGCCAGTTTCTATGTGTGTATTTACATTTTAAAACAAACCATTTGGGTGAATGGGAGAAAACTCCCAGAGGGATGTGCATGCAGCTGGAGAGCAGCTCCAAGCAGAGGATGTGGCACTCGGGATCAGCCACCAGTCTGTAAAATCCAACTGGAGTTAAGTTCTGGGCATCTTGTAGAGCATCCCCTTGCTTCTAGAGAGGCCCACTCAGAAATCTTCCTAGGCTCAACGTAGCTCAGTGGGAGAGTGCTGGCCAAGCATGCACAAGGCCATGGGCTAAATTCTCAGCATTGCAGAAGTACAAATAAATATATAAATAAAAGGAAAACCGATCAGTCATTCTGACAGACAAAATGAATTCTAGAAAAACAGCTACCAGGTCTTACTCCAGGCCATTTTTCTCTTACAGTAAGTTCTGTCTGGTTTCTTTTCTCTCTCTCTCCTTCCTCCCCCCCCCCTCTCTCTCTCTTTTTCTCTTTATTACTCTTTGAGATTTTTTTGTAACAGAACTTGGAACTCACTTTGTAGACCACTTTTCTTTCTTTTTTTTTTTTTTTCCTTTTTTTAAAATTTTATGTGAATTGCCTGCATGTATAACTGTGTAAGGGTGTCAGATCTTGGAATTACAGACAATTGTTAGCTGCCATGTGGATGCTGGGAATTGAACCTGGGTCCTCCCGAAGAACAGTCAGTGCTCTTAACTGCTGAGCCATCTCTCCAGCCCCTTCTTTTTTCTTAAGATTTATTTTATTTTATACATATGATTGTTTTGCCTGCGTGTATGTCTGTGCACCATGTATGTGCAGTGCCCATAGAGTCCTGAAGAGGGCATTGGATCCACTGAAACTGGAGTTACAGAGTGTGAGCTGCCTTACGGCTACTGGGAATTGAACTCAGGTCCTCTGTGAGAACAGTCAGTGCTCTTAACCTCTTAACCACTGAGCCATCAATCTCTCTAGCTCCAAGCCTGGTTCCTACTGTTCATCCCTCATAAGACATCCTGATCCTGCCTGTGGCTCTTTTGTTTTAGGTTGACTGCTTTGAAGCATGGCTTTGGGCTCTGTCCCATGTACAGTCCCTGTGCATTCCCTGCCCTGATCTTTTAACCCTTTCCCAACAGGTTTAAGGGAAGAGCAGGTATGAAACTCTTCAGTAGAACATGGCCTTGGACACATGTCAGGTTGTTTCCAAGCAGGTTTGTCTTTCCTGCCTCTTCCCCGAATCTGACTAGAAGTAGGATCCGGCCATTGGTGAACTTGGTGACCACTGGAAAGAAAGTCTGGGGGCTGGAGAGATGGCTCAGAGGTTAAGAGCACTGACTGTTCTTCCAGAGGACCTGAGTTCAATTACCAGCAAAACCACATGGTGGCTCACAACCATCTATGATGAGGTCTGGTGCCCTCTTCTGTAAAACTGTATGCATAATAAATAAATAAATCTCTAAAAAAAAAAAAAAAAGAAAGAAAGAAAGTCTGGCTGGAGATGGCAGATAGGCTCACCAGCATTGGTGGGCTAGTTAGTGCCTTAGTGAGACACGGCACCTGTCACGGTCCCTGCCAGCTCATGTGATCCATGAATTCACCTCTCAGAGATCTTTAGCAGAGTTGTTAGGGACAGAGCCTGGGCCTTGACAGCCCTAATGAGCTGGACTTGGCCACTCACACTCCTCAGGTCATTTACACAGACACACAATAAAAAGTAGAGAAGGGGGCTGGAGAGATGGCTCAGAGGTTAAGCACACTGACTGTTCTTCCAGAGGTCCTGAGTTCAATTCCCAGCATCCACATGGTGGCTCACAACCATCTGTGATGAGATCTGGTACCCTTTCTGTACACTGTATACATAATAAATAAATATTTTAAAAAACAAAAGCAGAGAAGGGAGATTTGTTCAGTGTGACCACCTTGGGAAGAGGAATAGAGAGATCTAGTGATCCTCAAACTTCTTCTTCTGTGCATAGACATGACATTTGTAGTTCATTGTTCATAGCAGCAAGAAGTACTCATCACTAAGCCATCATGGCCAAGGTGTGGTCCCACCCATTACTAAGACATCTTTACCTTACTCCATTCTCTCCAAAGTGGTGTGTCTAGCTGTAAGAACTGTCTTAGTTAGTGTTTCTATCTCTGTGAAGAGACACCATGACCACTGCCACTCTTATTAAAAGAAAACATTTAATTGGGGCTGGCTTACAATTTAGAGGTTAGGGTCCATTATCATGGTGGGAAGCATGGCAGCATGCAGCAGACATGGTGCTGGAGAGGAGCTGAGAGCTTTGCATCTGGATCTGCAGGGAACAGGAAGAGAGAGAGACTGGGCCTGGCTTGAGAATTTGAAACCCCAAAGCCCACCCCTAGTGATATACTTTCTCTAGCAAGGCCACACTGACCCCGGCAAGGCCACTCTCTAGTGACCAAACATTCAAATATATGAGTCTCTGGGGGTCATTCTTATTCAGACCACCACAAATTGTTTCATATGTTCCCTTTCTCACAGGTGCCAGGCTTCAGCCTTTTCCTTATCCCAGAATGAGACTCCCGAGGAAATTCCACCTTATTAGGAACTGACCTAGTTAGGGTTACTATTGCTATGATGAAAAACCATGACGATGGGGCTGGAGAGATGGCTCAGAGGTTAAGAGCACTGACTGGTCTTCCAGAGGTCCTGAGTTCAATTCCCGGCAAAACCACATGGTGGCTCACAACCATCTATGATGAGGTCTGGTGCCCTCTTCTGTAAAACTGTATGCATAATAAATAAATCTTTAAAAAAAAAAAAAAAGAAAAACCATGACGAAAAGCAACCTAGGAAAGGGTTTATTTGGCTTGCTCTTCTACATCACTGTTGATCATTAAAGGAAGTCAGGACAGGAATTCAAGCAGGGCAGAAATCTGGAAACAGGAGTTGATGAAGAGCCATGGAAGAATGCTGCTTACTGGCTTGTTCCCCATGGCTTGCTCAACCTCAACCTGTTAACCTGTTCTGTCTCTCTCTCTCTCTCTCTCTCTCTCTCTCTAAATAGAATTCAGGGACCTTCTTCCCATGGGTGGCTCCACCCACAATGTGCTGGGCCCTCCCCCCCCAAATCATTAATTAAGAAAATGCTCTAGGGGGCTGGAGAGATGGCTCAGTGGTTAAGAACACTGACTGCTCTTCCAGAGGACCCAGGTTCAATTCCTAGCACCCACATGGCAGCTCACAACTGTCTGTAACTACAAGATCTGGCATACATGTAGGCAAAATACCAATGCACATGAATAAAAATAAATAAATTTTTAAAAAGAGAAAATGCTCTACAGGCTTTCACACAGCCCAATCTTGGAGGCATTTTTTTTTTTTTTTCCATTTGAGGCTCCCTTCTCTCTGATGACTCTAGATTGTGTCAAGTTGAAATAAAACTAGCCAGCACAGGAACCATTGTCTCAGTAGGTAACCAATTAGAAGTTCTCTTTAGAAAGTAGCTTTATTTCTGTCAGAATACTTACAAAAGTCAGAGGTATTGGAGCCTGGAGCCATGGGACAGAGCATGTCTTCTTTCCCCTTCCTGGGTGGGTGGGTGGGGGACACCAGTGGTTGTCTGTTATTTACCCAAGTATTGGAAGTAAAATTGACTCAACTCTTCATACCATGTGGTTTTTTAATGAGAAGCCTTGTCCATCATGAAGCTGACCAGACCCTAAGGGTGAGAAGCCCCCATGTCAGTCTTCTGTGGCTGCCCTTCAAGTAAATGGCCAAAATGCCTTCTGGGGATTGGTGGTAAGGAGATCAGGTGACCCTGGTCTTTTGGAAGCTTCTCTTCCCTACAGTTCTGGCCTTTGACATGACCATGGTGATACAACAGGTCTTGTTTCTGTCACTCCTTTCCATATAAAAGTTACCATAGGGAGGAAGCTGGAGGGCCATCAGCTTGTCTACCTCATGTCCTGTGTGTTTATTCCTGCTTGAAACTCTCCCTAAGGGAATTGTCTTTTCTTTTTTAAAACAAAACAAAAAATATTTATTTATTTTATGTGAATTGGTGTTTTGCCTGCATGTATAACTGTGTAAGTGTGTCAGATCTTGGAATTAGAGACAGTTATTAGCTGCCATGTGGATGCGGGAATCAAACTCAGGACCTCTGGAAGAACGGTCAGTGCTCTTAACCCCTGAGCCATCTCTCCAGCCCCTATATAAACAGATTTTTAAGTTCCTGGACCAAGGAGATGTCTCAGTAGGTAAGGAGATGTCTCAGTAGGTAAGGAGATGTCTCAGTAGGTAAGGAGATGTCTCAGTAGGTAAGGAGATGTCTCAGTAGGTAAGGAGATGTCTCAGTAGGTAAGGAGATGTCTCAGTAGGTAAGGGCACTTCTGTCCAAGACTAACCTGAGTTCAGTTCTTGGGACCCACATGGTAAAATGGAAGAATCAACTCTCAGAAATTGTCCTCTGACCTCCATGTATGCACTGTGTCACGTGACTGTTTACAAAGAATACATGTAATAAAGTTAGCATAGGCCAGGGGTAGAGTTGAGAGAGAGACAAAATTTTATATAGCATGTGGGAAGCCTTGGATTTCCTAGTGTTAGAAACAAACAAAATAGCAGTAATAGTAACTATAAGGTCTCTGTGTTGTTAAAATGCAATATCATGTCGAAAATAACCTATTTTTAGTTGCTAAAGTATTTGGACACTTTATTTACAATTCCTTCTATGGGTTCAGATCTGAGACAGTTACTGTCTCCCCAAGCCTCTTAATTCACTCTTCTATATTCTATTGGAGTTACAGATGCTGGAGAGACCACCATGTGGATACTGAGGATCGAACTGGGGTCCTCTAGAAGAGCAGTGAGTGCTTTTAACTGTTGAATCATCTCTCCTGCCCCAAAAGTTCAATTTAAAAGTTTAGATTTATATGTTTATTTATTTGAAAGGGGCATGCACATAACCACAGTGTGCTTGTGGACGTCAGGGAATATCTTGTAGGAATAGGTGGTCCATGTTTTAGGTCCTGAACTCAACTTGTCAATCTGGGTAGCAAGTGCTTTTAACAACTGAGTGAACTACTTCCTAGGTACCCCCAAACCACTTCTGAGCCAGAAGAAATTTTCTGCTCCCCACCCACCCACCACAGTGTTCCCAGAGCCTGCGGGTCTTCTCACGGCTGGGCCCAGACTCTGACCTCATTTGTAGTTTTCCTGCAACTGGCTGCAGGTGTGGGGGTGGTCATGGTGCATTGATAGCTGAGAGGAAGTTCAGACGAGATGAAACTACTGAAAGGATTATGGATGAGCCTCAGAGAAAAATATCTGTCTCAGAGACAGACAGTAGTCTCATTGGCCATGGCCCCAGAACACATGATTAACCAGCAGAGCAAGGGTCTCAGAGAAGAACAAAGCCGTGGTTTAACTGGTACCCAACCTTGGTCTCTGCATCTCAGCTCCTCATCAAATAGTCTCCAGGACCACATCGATACCCTGCTCCTACTCCAGTGACCTGGTAAATCATGATTCTATTAACTCTTTAATCCCTGGCCATTCACAAAAATACATTCAGCAGTTGAGCAGTAGAAAGAACCAAGAGATCCTAGCATATGTACTGCCTAGTGTGTAATTGATCCACAGAAGTTTAATGAATGACAAGTCAAATTACAGTTCTAGGGGTTATGAAGATAGCTCAGTTGTAAAAAAAAACAAAACAAAACAAAACAAAAAAAACCGCTATAGCCCTGTTTTATTTGGGGCTAAGGTATATCCTCCCCATGAGCAGCCCTTGACCATGGGGTTCCATGATCATGCCCCACCCTCATTCCCACCACTGTGTAGCTCCTGCCTCTCAGGGGCCATAGGTTACTAGACAGTTGATAGAAGTATCTTGTCCAGTCTTTTCATTTTGCAAGTGAGAAAAGAAGGTCACTTGGTATGATGGTGTTTGAGCTCCTGTGTGCTTGCCACCAGGAACAGCAAACTCTTTTGCTTTAGTTAGTACCCTGCATGGTAATGGAGACAGGTGGAGAGATGACACCCCACTAGCCTGGCAACCCCTCCAAGTCACAGAATAATAGCTCATCCAGCATTGTTGGGAGGATGGGTGGAGTGTGCAGCGCTCTTGGCATAGATGGTAGGGAGCACCAGTTAAATACTGTTTGTTACTGGCATGTTTTCCAGATGGGTATGGACATGTAGTACAGGGCTTGAATCAAAGTGTCCAGATTCCTGGTCCAGCTAGGCTGCCTTCTTGGGATGGAAGCTGGATGCCACATACCCAGCTGAACTCTCCACAGAGTCTTTTGGACAAGGCCATCTTGTACATGCTGATGCCTGAGCATCGTCTACTCACCTGGCTTGTCTGTGCACTATAGGATAAAAGGTGAAGGGTCAGGACCAGGTGTCTAACCTGATGTGGGCTGGCCAGGCCTCCTCTCTTCCTGTTTGTCAGTTCTTACTGGCCCTTCCATTGGTGGCACAGTGGCCTGGGCCCAGGGGACTGTCTTGTTATTGGGATGGAGTCAGTGTCTTGAGCTGTAAACAGACAATCCCAAACCCCTTTCAGAGATTTTTGTTTGAAAAATTAGTCTCGGGCTGGAGAAATGGCTCAGTGGCTAAGAGCACTGACTATTCTTCTGGAGGACCTGAGTTCGATTCCCAGCCTCCACAGGGCAGCTAACAGCTGTCTGTAATTCCAAGATCTGACACCCTTACACAGTTATACATGCAGGCAAAACACCAATTCACATAAAATAAAAATAAATATTAAAAAAAAAAATTAGTCTCTATGTGGCTCACCCCTGCCTCTTTTGAGATAAGGTCTTCCTATATAGCTCCTGAAAGCTTCAAACTTAACATGCTTCAGCCTTCTGAGTGCAAGGATTTCAGGAATGTTCCAGACCCTTCCCCACCTCCCATGCTTCTGAAGCAAGCATAGGTCTATGTTGGTAAAACAGTCTATTCCTTTCAGAGAACAAACACATGGTGTGTGTGTGTGTGTGTGTGTATGAGCATACTCTTATCTGTCATCTCATCTCATTTAATTTCCCAGCAAACTGAGAGGTGAGGCTGTTATGTTCTTTGTTGTTATTGTTTTGAGACAGTGTCTTGCTTTGTAGCCTTGGCTGGCCTGGAACTGTCTATAGATCAAGCTGACTTCGAACTCACAATGATCCACCTGCCTCTTCTTTTCCCTCCCAAGTGCTGGAATTAAAGGTGTGTGCCACCATGCCTGACTCTGGGTTCTCTTTATAGGGGAGGAAACTACAGGTAGAGGGAACAGGGCGTCCTCAGATATGGAACAACTGGGAGCCTCTCAGTGGGTCTGTTTGTCTGAAAACCCTCTGCACCAGGACAGGAGGTGAAGGGACTGTTCGAACCTCCTTCATCCCATCTGCTTGCTCATGCTCTGCCTCCCACTTCACCCCTTCTCCTGGGCTGTTCAGCTTTCTCTGTTCTGGGGACTAGATGATTCCAGGGGTTTCTAGGGCAGGTGGCAGGGAGCAGCAGAAGAAGGACAGCACAGATGTCAGAACCCCTCCTGTTTGCACCTCTTCCTGGCCACTCCTGGCTATGGCTCCCTGGAGGCTTCTGGATTTATGGCTATGACTCAGCCTTGGTCCCTAGGTAGCCCTGACAAGCTGGGCCAGATGAGTCAGTCTATATATTTCTGATCTCCTGGGATATTGCCTTCGAGTCACAGCCCCCATTTGCCCACTCAGAGCCTGTGACATGGCCAAGCAAGATGAGGGAAGCTATCTGTGAACCTCTCAGGAAGCTTTGGGGGTAATGTTGAAGAAATGGGAGCTTCTGGGGCAGGCTGACAAGCAGAGAAGGCCAGAGTCTGTTGTAGAAGGAGACTGCTCTCCAGTCACACTTTCTCACCTTCTGGGACAGGCCAGTCACTTTCCTCCTCTAGTTTTTGGCACAATAGATGGTTTTCTGGAAATGCTGTTTGTCCAGCCACTCAGCCAGCCTGGATTCAGGCCAGAGTGCACTGTTCTTTGCTTGACGAAGTCTGTTCTGCCTCCCTGACCACCTTGCTTGCCTCGGCCCTTGGGATTCGACCCTAGTAAATGAGAGGAAGGGTGTTCAAGCATCTAAATTGGTGCCTGATGAGGCCTGAGCTGCCTTCTCTAGCCACCTGGGGCTCCTCATGGCTCCATGTGGGCAGGCTAGAGGGCAGGAGGGGTCAGAACCTGGCCTTAGGACCAGTTAGTTCCCTTCCACTCTGATTGAGGCTTGAAATCTAGGGAGAAGCACCCCTTGCTCACCCTGGAGCAGGACAGGTGGACATCTAGGGCTGCGGTTTCTGTTAAATGCTGTCCTCACAGTTGGTGTTTTGAAGAATTAGAGAGAGGAGATCATGGGAAGGACAAGGGGTGGATTTTCTCTCTCTCTCTGGCTAGATTAGTGTCCTCATTTGCAAGGAAAAAGTGGAGGAGAAAGCCCCACTTTCCCATCACCCTCCCATTGCTGGCCTCCTGACCTTGCCAGCTGCAGCCTGGACTTTTAATTTATGGGGCTGTAAATATCCATGAATGGGCCAGAGCCTGGTGGGCTGTGGCATGCTGGGTGGGGATAACTCTGTTGGGCCAGAAACTCCCCCAATAGCCTCATTAATTTGCTCTGTTTAGAGGCCTGGGAATGAAACAAGGAGCCTACAGATGGGGGATTTACCCCCCCCCATACACACAGGAGGGCAGCTGTCTCATCTTACCCTGTCCCAGTACAGATGCCCTGTGACCATTTTCTTCAGGACAGACAGGAGACATTGGGGGGAAAGATGGAAACCTAGATCCCAGGTTCCCATGTTCTAGACCTAAGAGGTCTTCACAGGATGGCTCATGGCTTGTTGGCTCCAGGTATTGCCTTTGGGGTCATTTTGAGTAATTGCAGCTTCTGTTTGTTCATGATGCTGAAGGAAAGAGTCTTCCCAGCTGCCAGACTCATGATTGTCTCAGGAATACAATTCATGCAAGTCACAAATGCATAATAGATGGGAGCTAGACTGGCACCCATTTCCTCTCCTGCTTTGAGAATGCTTGGGGCAGCTTCTTGGCCCACAGGGAAAGCTGGGTTGCTGTCCTGGGTGCTGAGCAGGCAAACTCTTGCTCTGGCAGGATTTGTCCCTAAGAACTCAGCTCTGTGGCCCCATAAGGCTAATTGATGATTTCTTAGCCTCTCTTGGGACCTGGTATCCCCAGTCAACCTTCTAGCTGGGACCGAGTCCCACAGACCTTTAGTATCAGCTGTCTGGGTTTCATGAAGGAAAGCATGACAGTACTGTAGACTTGGAATTGTTCGTAAAGGTTCCACACAGGGTTGTTGGCAAAAAATAAATGCTATGGTCAAATTAGGTCAAGTTGGGAAAATGTAGGGCTAAACTAAATTAAAGAGGCTTTTCCACTGCTGGGCCTGGCAGAGCCCTTCCCGTGGGTGTTTGTATCATGCCCTTCTATGAGGGCTTTCTAACTATGGGAAACAAAGTGAGTTTTGTTTAATGCCAGATTTTCACCTGTGCCCCTCCATCTCTATCATCATCACCTTCCACAGCCTTCTGTCCCTAGAAGAGATTGATGCTCCTATTCTCAGAACCCACTGTGCTCTCATGGACCACGTTGGGTCCAGGGTTCCATGAAATACACACTGGGAAGATCCTGTGCCAGGAGTTATATTTTATACAATGAACAGCACTGAGGAGATGGAGGGAGGGGCAAGGCCGGGGCCAGTGAGTCCTGTGGAGGAACCTCAAATTATTTCTCTCCTGGCCACTCACTCGCTCACTCTTTAACCTTGAGGCATTCTCTCTTGCTATTTTTAGTCTCTGCCTTCTTACTCATTCATATAATGAGGGTGATGGCTGGGCCACAGTGGATCCTTAGCAAACATGTGAGATGTATGGGTGGATGACTGGATAAGAGGCCTGGCCAGTCTTTTAAATGCTTTAGCCATAGTACCCCAGTGGTTGGAGGGAGCCCAGACTCTCTGCTCTGCCTGGGTATGCATTAATCGAAACGAATTGCCATCTGTTCAGACTTGAGCAGTTCGGCCCTTACTGCCTCAGCTTGCCATCCTGCCCCTGCCCCTGCCCCTGGCCCTGCCCCTGCCCCTGCCCCTGCCGAGTAGGCTTTCCATAATAGTAAATACCCTGTAGACTCTTAGGTATAAATGGAAGGAGGGAAGAGACCATGTCATTTTTCAGCCAAGTTGGGGTACCTTAGAATAAAAGAGGCACAGTGAGTCATGTTTGGAGACTGGTGTGAACCAATATGGCCTCAGAAAGCAATGTGGATGGTGAGCTAAGGAGTCAGGGAAGTTAGGGCCTGGTACTTCTCAAATGTCCCACATACCTCAGCTCCTTGTATTGCGTTGTTCAGCTGTGAAGGACACGGAGGCCAGGACATAGGCTCCAAGTTGAACTGCATGGCACAAGGAGGAGGCCTTATCCCCTCCATACTGCCTCAAAGCCTCTAGCATTCCACAATTTCCCGCAAACCCCTGAGGTTCCTTCCGGAAACCTGGAGGGTGGGGGAGTTGTTCTTGTTTTGAGGGTTTTTAAAAAAATTATTTATTCTTATTTTATGTACATTGGTGTTTTGCCTGCATGTATGTCTGTGTGAGGGGGTCAGATCTTGGAGTTACAGACAGTTGTGAGCTGCCATGTGGGTGCTGGGAATTGAACCAGGGTCCTCTTGTAGAACAATCCATGCTCTTAACCATTGGGTCATCTCTCCAGCCCTGCGTTTTGAGATTTTTTTGTTTGTTTGTTTGTTTTGGGGTGTTTTTTGTTTTGTTTTGTTTTGTTGGCAGTGGTCTCTTATAACCCAAGCTGGCTTTAATTTGATGTATAGCAGAGGATGAACTCCTGATCTTTCCGCCTGTCTTCCAAGTGTCATTATTAGAGGTCTTCGCCATTACATCTGGCTTCCCTTCCGGCTATGTGGACCCAGATTTATGAGTTCCTAAGCTAACCTGCCAAATGGTTCCAGTACCACCTCACTTCCCATTTAATCTTTAACGGTGCTAGGACTCAGAACTGGTCAGCTGCCCCCAAAGGTTTAATGAGCTATGACTTTCTTACCCTATCCTTGCTTCTATATCCACAAGAAGGCAGAGCTCCTCCTATCAATTCTCTGATGGGGAAACTGAGGCACTGTAGTTGATGAATTGCCCCCTAGCCCAGCAGCTGGGGGTGAGCTCCTACTTAAACACGTGGAGAATTTGGTGCATTGCTTCCCCAGACTAAGTAGGCTAAGAGGCCCAGGAACCAGCACA
This sequence comes from Sigmodon hispidus, assembly GCA_004025045.1. Taxonomy (NCBI): domain Eukaryota; kingdom Metazoa; phylum Chordata; class Mammalia; order Rodentia; family Cricetidae; genus Sigmodon; species Sigmodon hispidus. Next base: position 22,260 of record PVIH01007092.1, read on the forward strand.
GGGTGGGAGATGAGAGACAGAGGGGGGGGAGAGAGAGAGAGAGAGAGAGAGAGAGAGAGAGAGAGAGAGAGAGAGATAGCTCAGACTGGGAAGAGCAGCCACCTAGGAGACTGGCAGCCTATGGAGGTTGTCTGTGCTTGGGGTGAATGTACACTCCCCATCTCCCACCCTCCACCCCCGCCCCTGCCCAGTGCACCCTTGCCCAGCACTGGGCCCTCTCCCGCAGATCGGAACCCACTTTAGCTATTGCCTTCCTGCTAGGCTTCTGCTTCACTGGCTGATATATTCATTCCTGCAGCTGCATTGACTGATCATTCTAACTAACCTAGCTGCCTCCAGCCCATGCCGCCCCAGCTCATCCTGCAAGCAGCCTGGAATGATCCAGAGCCAGGACCTTGGAGGGGTCTTAATAAGGAAGTTGTGTTTAGAGGATTTGCTCTGCCCCACACCCTACCGACCAAAGTAGCACCACACTCCTAGTGTAACCTCACTCCCTATAGGCCTAAGGGCAGCATGCAGGGAGACAGACCTCTATTTGAATAAAGTGATAATAGCCCCTGGCTAGTGGCTGCTCCAGATTGACAGCCCACTCAACAGATGGGCCAGTCAAGGCAGAGTTGGGTAAAGACTGGAGTGTGATTTTTGCCTTGTTCCCTGCGGTTTTGCTTGAGGGACACAGACAGTCTCAGTGAGAAGTCCTCAGCTTCCTTCTGACCGGTCAGGCCTTTCTCCTCTGACGTCTGAGCACCATATCTTGTCCCCCTCCCCTGGCTCCTTTTGTTCCCTCCTGTATCTTTGACCTACACCCCACTGAGTGCCCTGCCCCACGGCCAGTTCTGGCCTTGTCCTCCATGTCTGAGGTATTAGAACCCCAGCAGCCTGTCTGGCTCAGGCTCTCCTCAACCCCCAGTCATCCTAAGTCCCTGAGGCCTCATTATTAGGGTACTGCTGACCCCCACACACACACACACACATTGTCTGGCCCTGGCAGGAAAGGTAGAGTTTTGGCAGAGAATGGAGTCTCGGCATGATTCCAGCCTGTTCTCTGCAGTGTAGATGGAGCCTGTAATGTGTTTGGGGCTAGGAGGCCTGGGGAGCCACAGGGCAGGCACCCCCCCACCCCCACCCCGTCACTAGGACAACAGCAGGGAGCCCTGGAGGGGGAGGGGAGAGCAGGTGGTTCTTTGTCTGCTGTCTGATTCCAGGCCCCTCCTTCTTCATCTTCCTCTGCAGGCAACCCTGAGGAGGCCCCTGGGAAGGGATTGTGGACTATGCTCCCAGCATGTGAATAACCACTGGACTTCCTCCCCTAGTGAGGCCGAGGAGGTCCCCTGATATGCAGGGGACCCTTGACCTCTGCAGGACTCAACAGACATCTTCCCAGGACCTAGGGCCCAGTCCTGAGGCCAACATAGCTTGAGTGCAGTCAGGGTTGGTCCTGTGTATTTCCAGCCTTCTCTCTCTCTGCTCATTTCCACATCTGAGCATCAGAGAGGCCAGACCAGCTCTGTTTGGGCTCCTTTTCTACTGAAAAAAAAAAAGAAGGAAGGAAGAACTGTTTAGGGATGAGCCCTGGTTCCTGGAGCCCTGCCTCTCCCTGGTTAAGAGCACTTGTTCCTCTTCCAGAGGACCTGGGTTCAACTCCCAGCACCCACATGACAGCTCACAACTGTCTTTAATTCCAGTTTCAGAGGATCCAACCCCCTCTTCTGGTCTCCATAGTCACCAGGCACACAGGTGGTACACAGCTATGCAAGCAGGTAAAAAACTATACACAGAAATCCTCTCCATAAAGTACATTAAACAGTGTTTGGCTCATGAAAGCATGGCAAATATTAGGTGCTATTACTTTTTTTAAAAAATTACATTTAGTGTGGGTGTGGTATAGTGTCTGTATGTGTTTGTGTGCCACAGCACAAGTGTAAAGATTAGAAGACAATTTGTGGAAGTGAGTCTGTTCTCTCTTTGCTGCTGTATTGGTCCTGGGGATTGACCTCTGGCCATCAGCCTTAACTGCACATGCCTTTAGCTGCTGGGCCAGCTCCTGGGCTCTCGCTGTTTTTCTACATCTATTATTCGCTAGGTATGGTGTCACATGCCTTTAGTCTCAGCACTCGGGAGGCAGAGATAGACAGAGCTCTGTGAGCTTCTTATCAGCTTGGTCTACAGAGTGAGTTCCAAGGAAAGTCAGGGCTGTATAGAGAAACCCTGTCTCAAAAAACACACACCTGTAGTCTTTAAAATCCTTTTAAGTTTCCTGAAATACTTGATGGTAATAAGCAAATAGGTGTCATGTACACCTGGTGCTGGGATGGAGGGTGTGATCTGTTCATGGACTTCCTTAGAGTTTTCTCCTGAAGAGTTCTGGGGAGAGCTGAAATACTCCCTAACCATCCGTCTCAGATTGTCTAGAAACACAACCTGCTTTCCCCAACCAGCCTTTGTTAATCATATCCTTACCCAGAGAAGGGCAACATGGGTTTAGCCTTCCAGCCTCACCCCTGTACATTCCCAAGATGCACTGCAATTTAGTGTCCCCATCCCTGAGTGGGTATCGGAGGCAGGGACTCTTTAGGCAAGCATTCTGCTGCTAGCTGTATCTCCTTTCTGTCATTCCTTTTACCTAAGCAACTCACTGCAGCATTTCCAAGTACACACTGGAGTCCTGGTTCAGGAGCCCCTGTGACCAAAATGCATTTGGTACCACAAAAGATGAGGTATCATTTTCTGGCAGGGTATAGAGGGCGGGGAACTCTGTAAGGAAGAAGCAAAAGGATAAAGGCCTTTTCTCACGGAACCAAAGAAGGAAATTAGTACCTGTCTGTTCATCTGAACATCCCATTTATTCATCCAACAAATCTTGATTAAATGTCTGTGAGGCAGACACAGTGACAGGCAGCGCAGAAATTGAAGGAGTTGCAGCCCAGGAATAAAGCTGTAGCTAGAGACCGGTGGCGGGAGAAGCCTAGCTGCTGTCCAGGGTACAGGGAGTCTCAGTTTAAAGAGAATGGTGTAAAATGCTCATGTGCCCACACAAATGCAGAAGCCACACCAAAACAGAACAGCGGAGAGCCTATGGCGAGTCTGCCGCCTATGTATGGGGTGTGAGGAAGCTGGGTGTACCTCCTGCACAGGAAGGCTCAGGTTCTGTCCCTGTCACAGAAGAAACCCTGCCTGCCTCAAAACACTAAAATATCATCGTCATCAGCTGGCCCTGGTGGGCATGCCTCCCTTTTAGCTCCAGATAAACTGTTTGAAGTGTCTCAAAGAAACAAAATAACAAAGAGTATAGGAGAGGGGCTTTCTTTTTCCCTGTCTTCAGCTTGCTTCTCCTCAGGAGGCAGTTGGATTGGGTGATCCTGACTGTGTCCTTAGAAATGTCCCCACGGGCCGCTGTGGGGAGAGGGTGGAGGTGGCAGTGAGGAGTCTGGGCTCCCACATCAGCACTGGGAGAGTCCAAACCCGCTGACTTTGCTGCTGTCTGTGTTTCCCCCTCAGTTTGACCCCGGGAGCACGGGCTACATCAGCACAGGAAAATTCCGGAGCCTCCTGGAGAGTCACAGCTCTAAACTGGACCCCCACAAAAAGGAGGTGCTGCTAGCTCTCGCTGACAGCCATGCAGATGGACAGATCTGCTACCAGGACTTCGTCAACCTGGTGAGCATGCCAGAAGGGGAGGGGCTTAGACACCGGAAGTAGTTTTCAGCAGAGGGGTTCTCCGAACAGCCTCAGCTTCAACAGGTGAGAAGAAACCACAGTCGCTGAGGGAAACTGCTCTCACCGCAACCGAGTAAGACATGGTTTGTTCTGGGGCAGTGTGAGTGACCATGGCCTGAAACAGATTAGATCTCCTCAAATATCATGTTTCCAGGATGCAATTTCATGAAGATCTTTACAGTAATAGAACAAAGAAAGTTATAAATCAAGGCATTTTAGAAATATTTTATTTTTTTTTAAACTTTATTTATTTATTTATTTATTTGCCTTGGTGTTTGCCTGGAACTGGAACTACAGACAGTTGTTAGCTGCCATGTGGGTGCTGGGAATCGAACCCGGGTCCTCTGGAAGAGCAGACGGTGCTCTTAACCTCTGAGCCATCTCTCCAGCCCCCCGGCATTTTAGAAATATATTAAGTGAAAACTTCAGAGAGCTAGGCTAAACCAAACGGGGGGACTTTTTTCTATAGGCTTCAGATGCTGTCTCTCACACACTTGCACTCGCGCTCAGACACACACAGGCATACAAAACTCAGATGCTGCTGTCTAATGGCATTCTTTGGATTGATGAAAGCTAGTGGTCTGCTAAATTAATAAATTTCAAAATGGCGAGGTGTGGTGGCACATGACTTTAACCCCAGCAGATACAGAGGCAGACAGATCTCTGTGAGTTTGAGGTCAGCCTGGTGTAAATAGTGAGTTCCAGGTCAGCCAGAGATACACTGTGAGACCCTATCTCAAAACAAAAATGAAAACAAACAAAATAAAATAAATAGTTAGTCATAGCATAACTGGAGGCCAGAGCTCTTAGAACTGCTGGTGATTGTGTCTATTTGTGGGAGGGGCCATCATTCATGAGTCCTGCCCAATGTCCATTATCTTTGGTGGAGATCCCTCCCCCCATTCCTGGGGATTGATGCTGTTCTCTCAGAGGCTGTTGTGGGTGGTTACACTGGGCTTCAGGGGCTCACGCTAGCTGCGTTTCCCCACCTCATGGATGGGACATCAGTAGAAGTTACATCAGTTAGCAAGGTGAATAGGAGAGACTAGATATCTTCGCTTATTTCTCCATCGATGAGGCCGTCTGATCTCTTCATGTCCTCCATGGAGGACAAAGAACTCTGTGAAGTTCCCTGTATTCTTAGACACCAAAGGCCTCAGGCAGGGCCTGGGAAGTCTGTTCTCACCATCTTATCTTTGCTCTCTGTGACAAGGCTGCCCACACAATAGCAGCGTCAGTGAGCTCTCAGATGCATGTTGCCACAGTATGTGTACTTCTGGGTTTGCAAGGAAATACTATAGACATTCTGGGGTAGAATAATATTCCACTATTCTAGCAGACTCAGGGAACAGACCTAGAAGTCTGAGCCCAAGCTGAGCTCAGACAGAGGTTCACGGACTGGGCCACAAAAGTGTCATCAGCCTCACCAAGAAGCAGACAATGAGCCTGGCTCAGGCTTGTGCCCAGCTCAGCCCATGTGCACCAGGTAGCTGCCCAATCTCAAGGCCCAGACAAGGTGTTTCTCTCTTGCCTGGCTCCATTCCAGTGGAGCCCTCTATGCGAGCTCATGACAAGAAGTGACATAATATTGTCACATTTTCTTTTCAAACTCTGAGCTAGAGCAGCCAGTCACAGCCTGCATTCATATAAAGAGAGCCACTCTCAATCCTTGGCCTTCACTTGGCCTCTGCTGCTCACTCTGCCTCTCTTTCCCATTCGTCAAATGAATAGGGGGCTGGAAAGATAGCTCAGAGGTTAAGAGCACTAACTACTCTTCCAGAGGTCCTGAGTTCAATTCCCAGCAACCACATGTGAGCCCAGCTCACAACCATCTATAATGACATCTGGTGCCTTCTTCTATCAAATGAATCTAACTAGTGGTTTGTACAGGGTTTTCTCAAGCACCAAATATGATAAAGTACTGTATTTGCAAATTTCTGTTGTCTCTTGATGTTCTTCTTCCTGAAAACCTTCCTGCATGATTGTTGTGACCCTTTCTTTACCAACCCACACAGAACACAACTTCCTCATTCTGAGGGTGGGAATGGCTAAAAAGACTTCACCGAGGCGTGCTGGCCAGAGGAGGCTGATGTGAAAGCCACACAGTACTCTGCAAGGGAGATTCCCACTACATGGCCTGGTTTGAACCTGGGTCCTTCCAGATGCCCTCCAGAAAGAGCCTCAGACCCCTGTGTCCTGCTCTGACCCCATTTACTTTGCCTTTGGGTCTGGCTGGATTATCTCCTGCTGGACCTGTGCTCTGAGAAGTAGATCAGTAACTATATACTAGTAGCCATGAAGCAGCTGGGCCCCTGGGCCAGGAGATCTGGGTCTTTTGGGATTCTCCCCCTGAGAATAGATTACAAGATGATCCTGGAGAGAAAGTCAAGGATGACAGGAAGCTTCCAGAGACCAAAAGTCGGGCTAACTGCCTGGTAAAGCAGATGCTTCTGTGGGGGCCAGGCCTGGACTGCTGAGGGTAGGTCCTGGTCTTGGGTGAGGCCCTGAGCTCACCAAGTATCATACATACTGCTAGGATTCCTGATGCAGCTTGTGAACAGAGCATTCATCTGATGCCCAGACATGCTGAATGCAGGGACATGCCCCTTTCATCCATATGCATCAACAGGCGTGACCACATGTGACTCTGTAAACGCCACATGTGACATGCACCCTTATACGCCAAACCCTGCCCTGTATGTTCTATCTGTTCCCACACATTTCCCACGAGCGCCCAAATCACAACCTGTCCTGTTTAATATACTCTAGCATGGATTACTGGTCTTTGTGATCTTTTCTTGCATGTTTTTTTTTTTTTTTTAAACTTTATTTATTTATTATTTATTTAAATGCCTTGGTGTTTGCCTGGAACTGGAACTACAGACAGTTGTTAGCTGCCATGTGGGTGCTGGGAATCGAACCCGGGTCCTCTGGAAGAGCAGACGGTGCTCTTAACCGCTGAGCCATCTCTCCAGCCCCTTCTTGCATGTTTTAACAACACATACGTCCTAGGTGCTGTGGCTTCCATGATATTGGATTCTGATTCTGGCAGCTTCTAACAACTGGCTGACCAAGACCTGCTTGCCCCTTGCCAAGCTGGAGTGTTTGAAGATGCTCACTCTTATTTACCTCTGACCCTCGCCTCCTTCAGGAAAGCCCTTACTGATCACTTAGACACATTGGCTTGGATCCTGTGGGTTCTCACAGTAGCTGTCACTCCAAACCATGACTACTATTTCCTCTGTCCATGTTTGCTGATGGCCCCAACACTAAAGATGAGAAGATTAGGGATGAGTGGGTAGGAGGAATGTATAAGTACAGGCCTGGGTTTGAACCTGTGCCTTCTCAGGTACGCTTTGTATCTCAACTTCCTATTAGGTAGAAGGAATTTTCGGAGTCCTTTTCTAATGGAGATTAGCTGTGAGGTCAAAGGTCAACACTGGCATTCAAAGAATACAGCTCAAATCTCAGAGAAGAGGGTTTAGAATTGCTCTAGGGAACCTGCAGGCTGAGGCGGGGATGAGATGCTCCCCTTAGGCCCAGGCTCTGACCCTCTCTCCATCCATTTCCTGTGCAGATGAGCAACAAGCGTTCCAACAGCTTCCGCCAGGCCATCCTTCAGGGCAACCGCAGGCTGAGCAGCAAGGCCCTGCTGGAGGAGAAAGGGCTGAGCCTCTCACAGAGACTCATCCGACACGTGGCCTACGAGACTCTGCCCCGGGAGATTGACCGCAAGTGGTACTTCGACAGCTACACCTGCTGCCCTCCGCCATGGTTCATGATCACTGTCACCCTGCTGGAGGCAAGGACTAGGGTGGAGGCAAGGGATTTCCAGACCTGGGGTAGCGTGGGGAGAGAATGTAGAGGTTCTGGGGGGGAGGAAAACTGTAGATCAAAGAGCAGTTAGAACCTTGCTAGGAAATTCAGGGGTTGTTATACACTGGGCTGCAAAGAGAGTCCTAAATTTGGGGGTTTGTTTTGCTTGTGTGTGTGTGTATGTGTGTGTGTACATGTACATGTGGCAGTGCCCACCGAGAAGAGTGCCAGATCCCAGGCTGTACCGTGTGTGGATGCTGGCATCACTCCTGTTCTCTGGGAGAGCACCAAGCACCCTTAACTGCTGAGCCAGCTCTCTGTTGATGCTTGTTTTGCTTTCTGGGTTTTTGAGAAAGTGTCTTACTCTATTCCTAGGCTGGCTGAATCTCACTATGTAGCCCAGGCTGGCCTCCAACTCTTGATCCCCTCACCTTGGCCTTCAGCTCCCAAGCTGGGCTATACCAGTTGCCTAGCCTCAGTGCCATCAGTGAACACTCCCAGGCGAAGATCACTTGAAGCTTTTTTTTTTTTTTTTTGCTGCAGCAAAGTCCTCATATTTCTTCACCCTTCAAAACAGCAAAACAATGTGACAAATTCCTGAATTTGGGGATTTAGCCAGATAAACTCAATAAAGCCAATTTATGTAAATTCCTCCCCTGGAAGGCTAGAACAACAGCTGTTAGCCCCTTGGGACTTTGTTTCCAGACTGTAATGCTGGAGCCACCAGAGCTTCTCTATGCTGTCACTGAGAGGACACCTCCACAGAGTGAGAGAGTGACTGGATGCTTCTGGAACACAGAAAAGCATACTTACCTCTGGGAGGGAGAAAAGAAATTTTTAAGAACATTCTCTCTTTAAGGAATCTGCCATACCTTGTTTTAAAAAGCCACAGGCTAGTGCTTCTAAAAAAACAAACCAAGAGGTATTTCTTTATTTTTTTTTTCACTTTATTATTTGTGTGTGTGTGTGTGAGCTTATGACTGAGAAGAAAGCCTCAGATCCCCTGGATCTTGTTGGCAGCTGTGAACCTCTAATGTGGATACTGAGGATTGAACTGGGGTCCCCAGGAAGAGCAGCCACCCTCCCCATACTTAGCATCATGCAAAAATGAGCCCTGCATAGATAAGGGACTTCCCAGGCACTCCTTTTGTGTCTTTCCCCTGTGTGATGAAACTCAGTTCTCACACAACAGGAACCCCAATAGCCCAGCCCACCTCTGGCTCCTGTAGGGATACCAGGCTTCCCTTTGGCATTTTCTCCCCCAAGGCCTTGAACTTGATCGCCACCCCTGCACGAGGTCTCCTGATGCTCCTACTTCCTCAACTGATTCACTCAGTTTTGTGGCATCCTTTTTTACTAAATCAGAAGTAACTAATGTGACTGGACTTTGGTGACACTACTTAGAATCCCACAAAGGGTCACCATGAATTCAAGGCAAGGCTGGGCTACAAAATGAGATCTTGTCTCAAAAAGCAAGAATAGACTAGAGAAATTGGTTGGTGGCTGTTCTTCCAGAGATCTGAGTTTCTTACTCAGCAGCCAGATGACAGCTCACAGCTATCTGTACCTCCTGTACCAGGTGATCCAACACCCTCTTAAGGCCTCTGTAGGCACCAAGCATGTATGTGGTGCACAGATATACATGAAGACAAAACATCCACAAAAATAAAATAATAAAGAAAAATATTTTAGGGGAGGAGTGGGAGGGGGAAGGGAGTCTGAACAAGGGGATACATGGATAAAAAATATGACTTTATTCATAAAAAAAGAAAGAAAAATATTTTAGTTGGGCATAGTGTTACACACCTTTAATCTCAGCACTCAGGAGTCAGGGGCAAGTGAATCTTTAATTTTGAGGCCAGCCTGGTCTACAGAGTGAGTTCTAGGGTAGCCAGGGTTGCACAAAGAAACTCTGTCTCGACCTCAAATCCAAAAAACAAAACTCCAAATCCCAAAACAAACCAGAAACAATCCAAAACCTGCCTCTCTATGTTCTACATGTAGAGATAATCTGTTTGTTGATATGGTTTCACCCAAGCACATATTACAATGGTGTTTTTCTGAGATTTTCTTAGGTGTGTTCTTCTAGTGCTTACTGGGTAGGACTATTTATTAGCTTCTATTTGAGGACCAAAAATAGTGAGATACTTTGGAAACTCTGCATATTGCCAGGATACCTCTATGGCATTATTTAGAAAGAGTAGGTGTGTGTGTGTGTGTGTGTGTGTGTGTGTGTGTGTGTGTGTGTGTGTGTGTAAAACCTAGGCTTCATGCATGTTAGGTAAGCACTCTACCACTGGCCTCTATTCCCAGCTGCTCGAGCAGCTTCTTGGAGAACAGCAGGTCGTGTAGCCTTAGATGGTTTAAGCTGTGTCCAGGTGTGGTCCAGAAATCCCAGCCTGGCCTTAATTATAGCTTTCTTCCCTGAGTACATGCATGCTGGGCCTTGAGCTGCCCATTTATGTTAAACTTAGCTATTTGTTATTACTATTTTGTCAATCTGAAGTTTTAAATTGTGTATATTTGTTTGCTGGTTTTGGGGTGTAGGTGAATGCATGGTGCCCATGTGTGGATCAGAAGACAACATGCCCAAGTCTGTTTTCTCCTCCAACTGTCTAGATTTTAGAATTGAACTTAGGCTGTCAGGCTTGATGGTTAGGGCCATTCCCCCACCCACCCCAATTTTTTAAAGTATCTTTTAATTATTTGAGACAGGGTTTCTCTGTGTGTCCCTGGCTATTCTGGAACTTACTCTATACACAAGGATGAGCTCAAACTCACAGAGATCCACCTGCCTCTGCCTTCATGTGCTTGGATTAAAGGAATGTGACACCACCACCTGGCTGGGATTTTTTAAAAAAATTATTAGATATATTTACTTTATGTGAATGAGTATGTCTCTGCACCACATGCATGCAATGTCCACAGAAGTCAGATAAGGTATCAGATTCCCTGGAGCTGGAGTTACAGATGGCTGTGAGTTGGGGAGTGAACACTTGTCCCCTGTCAGGGCAACAAGTGACATCAACTGCAGAAGCATCTCTCCAGTCCTGATTTTATTTACTATTTATTTTATTTTTCATGAATGTGTATGCGCCTAAGGGTATATATGTGCTTGCAGCCCATTTTGTGGTTCTTTTAAGAAAGAGTCTCTTTCTTGCAGGGCATAGTGGTGTATGCCTTGAGTCCCTGTAGACAGATCGATGAGTTCAAGATCATCCTGGTCTACAGAGTGAGTTCCGGGACAGCTAGGACTACACAGAGAAACCCTGTCTTGAAAAACCAAATAGATAAATAAGAAAAAATGAAGAGAAAAGAAAGGGTCTCATTCTTTATTCCAGCTATTCTCAAAATTAAATTCTCCTGTCTCTGGTGTGCTAGGATTATAGCTGAACACCACCACAATCAACTTTAATATCACTTTTAAACTTGTGGCCACTGGACAGTCGAATTATTGGTACGCATTTTCAGGTATGGAATCCAAGGACCAGATATTTTGAATAATTAGCCCAAGTTGATCCAAAGAAGCCAGTGTTTTATGTCCATATTGGCTCAGATTTCAAAACTCTACAGCTGGATAAGTTTGAGCCATTAATATAGAAAAAAGGGGAGATACTCAACAGGTGATTTAACTCTCTTGGAGTCCCAGGCTTCTGTTTTTTGTACAGCTCTAATAATTGGAGACTTTGATTCCATAGCAGAAAATGAAGAAACATGAAGCTGCTAGCTAAATCCAAAGCCAGCGACACTACAGAAACCACAGCAGGCAGCAAGAGAAGACACCCTCCCCCCCCCCCCAGATATCTGCACCGTGGTAGCCTAGCCTGGTACCCAAACTTACTTTTTTGTTTTGTTTTATTGAAACAAGAGTTTCTCTGTTTAACAGTCCTGACTGTCCTGTCCTAGAACTCACTTTGTAGCCCAGGCTGGCTTCGAATTCAGAGATCCACCTGCCTCTGCCTCCCAAGTGCTGGGATTAAAGACATGCCTCACCATGCCCTGGACCCCAAACATTCTTAAATGGCTTTGCACATTCTCTGATTATAAACACAGGAACACTGTAATGAATTTTATAATGAGTTCCAGAGAAATCACCAAAATAAATACCCTTGTAGGGTCTGAATAAATATACTTAGTTGTCTGGAAGACAAGATAAGGAGAACCAGAGATTTTGTGTGCTGTTGATGGAAGTGTAAAATAGTACATCCACTAGGAAAACTGTCTGGCCTTTCTTCAGAAAATGAAACATGGACTGGAGAGACAGCTCAGTGGTTTTTTGTACAGCTGAGCACTGGCTAGGGCTGGAGAGATGGATCAGTGGCTAAGAGCACTGACTGTTCTTCCTGAGGACCTGAGTTCGATTCCCAGCGTCCATATGGTAGCTAACAACTGTCTAAAATTCCAAGATCTGACTGACACCTTTACACAGTTATACATGCAGGCAAAACACCAATTCACATAAAATCAGTATTTTTTTTTTTTTTTTTTTTTTTAAAGAGCCCTGGCTGCTCTTCCTTTGATTCCCAGCACTTACTTACTACTTGGTGGCTCACAGCCATCTGTAACTCCAGGTCTACAGTATCTGATACCCTCTTCTGGCATTCTGGGTACTAGGCACACATGTGATACACAGACATGAATGCAAGCAAAATAAAAATACACATAAAATAATAATTTGTTTTGTTTTGAGATGGGTTCTCAATGTAGCCCTGGTTGTCCCAAAACTTTCTCTGGAGAGCAGGATGGTGTGAAACTCCTGCCTCTGCCTCCCGAATGCTGGGACTAAAGACAAGTTTGCCACCTCATCTGGCTTCAAATAATAAGGTTAAAAATTTTTAACCTTAAGTCAGTGCTAAATTCTATGTCTGTTCTACCAGAATGGTTTTTGTTGTAGTTTTTAATAAATCAACCTATGTAAAAATGGGAGACTGAGATTTTACTAAACCAAGGTTTAAAATGATCCCCACCAAGGAAGCATAGACAACGAGATCAAATGCCCCATTGCAGGAGAGCATCAGATAGAAGTGGAGTGAGGAGTATTTTCTGACGGGTGGGTGCTGGCTTTAGGCACCTTTCATTCTGGTGGGAGGACAGCCTCCCATCATGTCCCCAGTGCCCTTCAGGAATAACATCCTGGACAGTCTTATGCCTAGTAACTGGCTTCTCCACTCTGCCTCACGTAGGTTGCCCTTTTCCTGTACAACGGGGTCCTACTGAATCAGTTTGTGCTGCAGGTGACACATCCTCGGTACCTGAAGAACTCACTGGTTTACCACCCGCAGCTCCGTGCACAGGCATGGCGCTATGTAACATACATCTTCATGCATGCAGGGTGAGTATGTCTCTCCACAGTCCATGCAGAAGAGTGAGTGGCCTCATCACCTGGGGTGAAGTTATTACATATTATATATAAAACTTTTATTACACATTTACATATGCATGTTTTTAAAGATTTATTTATTATGTATGCAGTGTTCTGCCTGCATATGTTCTTACAGGCCAGAGGAGGGTGCCAGATTTCATTACAGATGGTTGTGAGCCACCATGTGGTTGCTGGGAATTGAACTCAGGACCATTGGAAGAACAGTCAGTGCTCTTAACCTCTGAACCATCTCTCCAGCCTTTACATATGTATGTTTTAAAACTAATTTTTTACAGTGTTGAGTATTGGACTTAGGGTTTCTGGAATGCTACACATGTGCCCTAAAACTGAGCCCCAAACTCTGGAGTTAAGTTTTCGATTTATTTTTATTGATTTGGATGCAAATTTGAGATAGCGTCTTAAAACGCATTCATTACCAAACTGTGCGTGGAAATGGAGAAACAGAGATTAGGATGCTGACAGCCAGCAATGCAGTGGCACATACACTGAACAGTATGGTTCTATGCACTTCCCAGAAGTAGGTTGAAAAGTTCTATACCTCCTAGTGGCCAAAGCAAAAAGGATCATGTGATCAATCAGCCACCAGAGTTGTTTATTACTTGTTTGTATGATTACCCCCACAAGCCCAAGAACTACTTATTTCCCATCAATTTGCTCTAGGGGAAGAAAGCCCAGGGTCCTTCTCCCAGCCCTGACAAGTTTGGAGTAGAGTGGGTGGGCTCCTTCTCACACCAGGAAAAAAGAACTTCTCTCTATAAGACTTTGAGAGAAAATGTTGCATTGCTAAGTTACAAAAGGTCTCTAATATTCTGAGATGTTCTGAGACCACCTTTGATCTCCAGCTCATGGTGAAAACCCAGAGTGAGCACAGAGCTGGTGCAAATGTCACAGGTCAAGTCGACAGATAAGACACCTAGGCTGTAGCGTTAAGCCACTCACTGCCACTTTCTGAACTTCAGCATCACTCATATCAGCCCCTGGAGCTTCTAGATCCTGGGCATGGCCAACCTCTGTCACTGCTGCAGATGCAGACTATACCTGTCACCCTCAGATAATACCTTATGTGTATTCTGTCCCAGCTGGAAGGAATTTATTTTCATGACAATTGTCCAGTCTGTGAGCTGCTCAAAGACAAAGATGGTGCCTTGCACCCTCCTGGTTCCCCAGTATCTTGGCACACAGCCCTGTCATGAGTTAACGAATGTGGTCTGTCACAGGGTAGAACACCTCGGACTCAATGTGGTACTGCAGCTGCTGGTAGGGGTGCCCCTGGAGATGGTGCATGGAGCCACCCGAATTGGGCTTGTCTACGTGGCTGGAGTTGTGGCAGGTAGGCTGGTGTGGTGATCCTTCAGAGGGAAGGTCAGAGGAGATCTGGGGGTGGGATGAGCCTGGGCTTTCTGGGCTCTCCAAGGTATCTGACTCTGGATTGTCTTCTAGGCAAATTCCCCTCAGTCACCCAGACAGGGAAGTGTGTTCTGGTACGAGGGTGGGCAGACACATGGTTTGGAACAGGACTACTGACAGAATTCTTCTTGCTGCACAGCCAGCCATAGCCATGCTCTAGCTGTGTAAGCCTGGGGAACTCTTGTAGACAGAGCTACGGAGAGCTGCCTGCTGTTGTTAGGAGGGTACACATGTGATAACAGGATCCTTTGATTGACCCTATAAGGACAGGACAGTCAAGCCTAGGAGGTAGAGGATGCGGTGGATGTGTACTGTTGGGAGAAGTCTATGTGCCAGAGGTGGGGAGCTGAGCAGCAGGGCGATTTCTCCAGGGAAGGTAAAGGCAGCCCAACCTCTGATCGCCAGACCTCCCTTGTGATGCCTTTAACTTTACTGCTGCCTGCCTAAGCTTTACCACCTCAGCTCCTCAGCTTGACTACGAGGGCCCAAGGGAGCTGTGTGTGTGTGTGTGTGTGTGTGTGTGTGTGTCTTTAAGATTTTAATCCTCTCTGAATGGCATTAAGGTTGTCACCAGGAGAGCTAGGCAGTTTTGACCTTATAAACAACAGGCAGTGCCAGGAAGTGACTTCAGAGCATGAAGGATCCCACTCTGCCTCCTGCAGGGCTAACCGGCTAGTATGTAGTTGCTGTGCTGGGAAGACCCTCCCAGCACTGCCTGGCCCTTCTGTGTGTGCCCAGATTGTTGTACTTTAGACCCTCAGAAGCTT
The DNA here is from genome assembly GCA_004025045.1 of Sigmodon hispidus. Taxonomy (NCBI): domain Eukaryota; kingdom Metazoa; phylum Chordata; class Mammalia; order Rodentia; family Cricetidae; genus Sigmodon; species Sigmodon hispidus. Next base: position 37,350 of record PVIH01007092.1, read on the forward strand.
TTCCCAGAATCCAGCACCTACTGTGTCCTTAAGAGAGGTCTAGTGAACACCTCCAGGCTCCAGACTCTCAGCCACCCACACACCTTCTAGTCATGCCACCTGGGGATTTATAGATGTACGTTCTCCACCTGAGTTCCCAGAATCCCAGATGTTAAATGGCAAGGAACGGGGAAGGCACTTGTAACACTTGCAGTTAGTAGTCAGTTAGACTGGGGGAGGGGGGAGGCAATAACTTGAAGACAGAAGCGAGATTCACTTGAATGACTCAGCCCTCACCCAGAACAGATGACACTGTGGGGAGAGGGGAGACAGCCAAGCATCCCTCCCCAGTGATGTCAGTGCAGACAGAAGCAAAGCACATCACCAAGACACGAGGCTGTGGGGCTGCCACATGGAGCTAAGGACACACAGCACTCTGCCTGAGCCCTTGGTGCAGGCCAGAGGGCTTTCTGCTCACTACAAATCATGTCATTGACCTTCATGATTGAGTGGATTGATCTTCCTGTGCTGCCCCACCTCCATATTCCCAGAGGGGAGCCCTTACAGACAGTGAGATCCTGATGAGAGAGAGGGAGGGAGGGAGAGAGAGAGAGAGAGAGAGAGAGAGAGTAGCCCTTATCCATGACCAGCATGGACAGTGGCCCTCCCCAAACTACTCCTCTACCTGGTATGGATACAAAGCCTGAGGTATCAGGTGTGGTGACACACTCCCGCAATACAAGTGGATCAGAAGTTCAAGGCTAGCTTGGGCTACACAGTGAGAGAGCAACAATGAAACAAATAACAAGCCATTTGGAGAGACAGTTGCTCAAGAAGACACAGCTTGTAAGTGGCAGAGATGGGTTCCCACAAGATTAACCTGTAAACACATGCGAATCAAAAGGCAGGCCTTACTTTTGTGCAGAAAAATCTGTCAGAAACCAAGGGAGGCCTTGGTCAGTATCTGACCCTGCTTTTATCCCTGCCCAGGGAAGCTATTCTAAACCCAAGACCACCCTGTTTTATCGAGCAATGGCTAACTACCACAGCACATATAAAGAGTTCAAGATTGTAATACACAGGTCTGTGTGTCATGTCATCACCAATACACATCACAATTTTATCAGGTCTGGAAGGTGTCCACTGTCACTCTCATTGTATATGCCATTTTGAAAGGTGAAATAGTCTCTGCTAAGTAATCAAATTAGGGTAGAGCCCCGTGCATGGAACCGGCTCCTGTGACCAACACTGAAGATGAGCAGTCACATCACTAGCAATCTTTTAAAGCCAGTATTTTAGCAGGGCATGTGATCCACACACCTGTAATCTCTGCTTGGGAGATAGACACAGGAAGATCAGGAGTTCAGGGTCATCCTTGACTATATAGTGACTTTGAGACCACCCTGAGCTATGTCAAATACAAAACACAGCACCTAAGTATATCAGCAACATTTTATTGTAGAGTTTATAGAAGCCAATGTGCATTTCTAGAGCTCAGCACCTGTTAGGTAATAAATATTTGTAGAGTAGATGAAAGAATACATGAATAAATAAACTAACATGCTTAGAGGTAAATGTTGTGCCAGTGTGAATTTGAGTTTTTTCTAGTGGCCAAGGGAGATATTGGAGAACACTTGCCTTCAGACTTTTCAGGCTAAAACCACCGCTGCTGTGCCTTACCAGCAAGGCTACCCATTCACCTATACATTGGCAAAGACCCAGATATGTTTTGGGAACCAGCCCTTTGGTTTGTGCTAGTCTGTGTTGTGCAGAGGTGAGGTGTGGCATTCTAGCTTGCCGATGTCTCCTTGACTTCTGTTCCTACCACCTTCACAGGCTTTGTCCTGACCTTATGGACCTGTCAGCCATGAGTTTCATAACAGGTTATGAAGGGATCCTGGTCCATAGTCTCTCTTATGTCTTTTTCTCCTCTGTTTGCATAGATCCTGTGTCCTTTGGTCCCAGCTAGTCCCTCCAGGCTCCAGCTGATGCAGGGACCTTAGGAAAGTCTTGGAAGGTAATAAGGTTATAAAATGAGGCAATGGTGCATTGCCTCCCAGCACACAGGAGGCAGAGTAGGGGGATCCCAGCAAGTTGCAGACTAATCTGGTTTATGTGAGACCTGGCTTTATGGGGCCAGATAGATGGCTCAGAGGTTAACAGCAAAAGCTGCTCTTCCAAAGGTTCAATTCCCAGCACTCACATGGCCGCTCATAATTGTCTATAACTCAGGTTTCAAGGGATCCAACACCCTCATACAGAGCTACATCTGGGCAAGACACCAATGCACAAATATATATATATGTGTGTGTGTGTGTGTGTGTGTGTGTATATATATGTTTTAAAGACCTGTTTTTAAAAGATACATATATCTCAATTCAGAAATCTAAGCCTCAGCCCTTGATCTTCAGGTAAACCAGGGGCCTTTGAATTGAATTCCTGGTCTGGGATGAACTGTAGAGCCCCCTCATGTGGGAGAAAGGTTTGTTCCCGGGGCCCCATCTCACATAGCTCTGCTCAGTGAATTAGGGAGCTGAAGAAAAAGGATTTCACTGCTCAGAATGGTGGAAGCTTTGGGCCCTCTCATCTCATACAGGAGAACCCTGAAGACAAAAGAATTTAGGAGCAATGCCTAAGGTGGCACAACTGGTCAGTCACCTCCCCTTTCACACTCCTGCCAGGATTCCTAGCTGGCCCCTGGCCCAAGGGTCAAGACTCTAAATAAAAGAAACAAAAAGAAGAAAAACAAAACAAAACAAAAAATAAATAAATAAGACTCTAAACACTGAATGGGGGATATGTGAGGGGGTGTCGGTGTTGTATGGGCTTGCCCCGGGGTAGGGCCCTGCTGTCCCCAGAGGCTGTCCTGATGCATCTCTGGTCCCTGTGGAGTGCTCTGGGGCACAGAGAAGGGGCCAAGGAGCATGAGTTTGTAAGAGAGAGAGAAGAGAGACTCAGCTGGGTGAGGCTGAGGCTTGCTCTATGCAAACTGTAATTAATGAGGAGCTGGCTCGGGCAGCTGGCCCTGAGCGATCCTGCAATGCAGCCCTCACTCGGCGGCCAGAAGAGTGTGGGAATCTTTTGTCATGCAGATCCTGCTGTCTGTTTGCTACCCTAGGATCTCCCACCCTCACCCAAGGGCCCCTGCTTTGGGATATTTATGGCTGAACCCTGTGGCTAGGCCAATAAAAGAAAGTTATCTGACAGAAGTTAGATACCAAATTAAAACTGGGAAAATAATGACAGTGGTGAGGGAAGATTTCCAATTGCCATGGGCTAGGAGTCCTCAGGTCGTGATAGCTTGGGGTTTGCCTGATTAATTTTTCCTGAGACATCACATAGCAAGACTTGATCATAGGGACCTGGAAAGCAGGTGCCCAGAGGTGGTCAATGGTGCTCCTTTGGAGACCTCTCCCTGGGTCTCCATCCAGATAGTCTTTGGTCCTGGTTCAGGAACTCCCTCCTAAGATGTGGGCCCCCACCTTTGCAGAACTCGCAGATTTGGGCTCTCAGCTTCTTCCTCCTCTCTCCAGCGGCTAATAGACTCCTGAGCCTGCAGGCATTTTCCAACTGAGGTTTCTGCTTGCTCACCCAGGCTAGCCGCTACTCACCCTCTGTGCCCTGGGCTCTACCTCCTAGTTATTTTTAGTCTCCTGTGTCCTTCCCTGGAAGCCAAAGCATTGATCACACTTAAATGCGACCAGAACAATAAATTTCCCATCTCCTCCCTGCCCAGATTCCCTCCTAGGACTAAAGTTTGTCATCCCACACACCAACAACCACAGAACTGCCCTCTCCCCAGAGTGTGATGTCATCACTCCCTGGACTTTTCAAGGACATTCCCCCTCCAGAGAGGCCCCACTTGGGGGATCCTGTGGGCCTTTTGTGCTTTAGCTTTGACAGGAGGTGGGAGGTGATGCTGAGCAAGTTTATAGATTCAGCTGAGTAAAGAGAAATGGCCGAGGCAGAGGCCACCTCTGAACTAACTGGGAAGCAGCTGCCACAGAGGCCAAGAGCACAGGTTTTGATCAGCGTGGCTTTCGGCTGGGGAATTGCTCTGTGCTTGCCTAGCTTATGTAAGGTCCTAAGTTTAATTCCTGGCTCTGGAGGGAAAGAAAGAATTCCAATTCCAATTCCAGTGCTGGGATGAGACCCTCTCCTTGTGTCTGTTAGCATCCGCCTCAAAGGTTGGCCTTCATGGTAGAAATGAGCCTTGGGTGTAGGAGGGAGAAATGTTTATCCAATGCCTACCCCAAGTGGAGCACCTTCCATTTTCTGTGGTGGTTTTTGTCACCACCAGATAATGCTAAAGCAGATGACCTGGTTTGGAATCCATCCCACTTGGGGCCAGTCAGACTTTTCCTTTGAATCCTGGTTTCCTATAAGTAAAACGAGAAAGCTGAACCAAGGGATTCTACCCACCATACACAGCTTCTTGTGAACCTTCCAGAAGAGCTGAGAGGCAGTGTGGCATCAGAGGGGCAGGAGCCTCTTGCTGTGGAGTAGTTCTCTGGTGCCAGAATGCAGGGTCCAGGGCTGGGCTGCACAGTGAGTCCAACATTCTTGATGATTTTTACTCTCTTTGTGCCAGGTTCCTTGGCTGTGTCTGTGGCTGACATGACTGCACCCGTTGTGGGCTCTTCCGGAGGGGTGTATGCGCTGGTCTCTGCCCACCTAGCCAACATTGTCATGGTGAGCAGCCCCTATTCCCTATGGATCTGCCCTATCCCTCCCCTATTATCACTGGGCCTGTGGAGTGACAGCCTGGCTGGAGCATGGTTCACACCTACATCTTTCTCTGCAGACCCGTCTCAGCTGGGTCCTTCCCAGATTAATTCATATTTTCTCTAGCCATGCTTGGCCTGCGGATGGGTCTGTCCTCCTTCTTTACCTGTTCCCTTAAAAACTGTTAAAATCTGGCTACCAGTGTCTTAGGGTTGCATTACTGTGATGAGACGCCATGACCAACAGCGACTTAAGGAGGAAATGGTTTGTTTGGCTTACACTTCCATATCACTGTTAACCACTGAAGGATATCAGGATAGGAGTTCAAATAAGGTAGAAACGTGGAGGCAGGAGCTGATGCAGAAGCCATGGAGGAGTGCTGCTTACTGGCTTGCTCCTCATGGTTTGCTCAGTCTGCTTTCTTACAGAACCTAGGAGCACCAGCCCAAAGATAACACCACCCACAATGAGCTGAGCCCTCTCCTACCAATCACTAATTAATAAAATGCCCCATAGTTTTGCCTACACCCATTGGGGATTGGGAATTAAGACAAGCCCTGGCTATCCTGGAGCTCGCTCTGTAGACCAGGCTAGCCTGAAACTCACAGAGATCCACCAGCCTCTGCTTCCTGACTTTTGGGATTAAAGATGTGCACCACCACGGGTTAACATCCACCCAATCTCATGGAAGCATTTTCTTTTTATTATTATTATTATTTAATATTTATTTTTATTTTATGTGAATGGGTGTTTTGCCTGCATGTATAACTGTGTAAGGGTGTCAGATCTTGGAATTACAGACAGTTGTTAGCTGCCATGTGGATGCTGGGAATCAAACTCAGGTCCTCTGGAAGAACAGACAGTGCTTTTAACCGCTGAGCCATCTCTCCAGCCGGAAGCATTTTCTTAATGAACGTTCCCTCTTCTCAGATGACCTTAGCTTGCATCAAGCTGACACAGAACTATGCAGCCAGAGTTTGACATCGTGAGCCATGCTAATCAATGAGCTCTAGGCTTGACACCTCCACCCCCTGCCCAGGCTTAATGATCATGTCACCAAACTTCTCATGTAGAAAAGGAGTCAAGCCCAGACTCCAGACCTCCAGGCAGTCATCTGGGCATCCCCTGCTCCAGCCCCTCACACATTCAGAGCCCCCATCTCTTTCTCTCCATCCTCTTTGCAATTCAATGGTAAGTGTATGAGCATGGGCCAAGGAGACAGGCTGAATCCCTGCTGCCCATTCCTAAAAGGTGACCCGGGACAGATCACACACTACTTTGTACCCTGGGTTCTTCTACACCTCTGAAGTAGGGTGATACACGATAATGGAGAAAAACATTAAAATCAAACTTAAAACAAATACTAACTTAATTCCTTACAAAAGATCCCAGGTAACTCAAACTAAATAGGGCCTTCAAATCGGCGGTGTGATGAAGAGGCCTCTGTGATGGGGCATAGCTGTCCTACCTCATGCCCCCACTGGCCTCTCTGTTACACATCTCTTCCTCTGTTCCTGACACGTTCGTGTTGCCTATAAAGTTTTGGGAGGAGGGATCCAGAAAGGTTAGTTTCTCTGAGTCCCTCCTGCCCTGTTCCTGCTTGCTGTCAGCTTTTCTTCCACAGGGCAATGTGATGCTTGGTGGTAGGGAGACTCTACATTCTCCCGTGCTTTCATCTGGGGTTTTGTTTTTTAGTTGAGCAGGTCATTGCCAAGTAGCCCAGGCTGTCCTGGAACTCAATCCTATCTCAGTCTTCCTTGTGTGGAGTCTGTTTTCTTCTTTCTGCCTCCCTTGTTCTTTTTTAGGGGCGGGTGGGTTGGGGGCTAGGACTATCCCACGTTGACCTGGAACTCCCTGTGTAGTCCAGGCTGACCTCATGTAGTTCACCTGCCTCCATGCTGGCAGCCCAGCACACCTGACTGGAATCGGTCAGTGCCATTCTTACCACCTCACTCTGAACACTTCCTTCTTTTCTTTTCCACCCTCTTTGTGAGTAGTGCGTGTGTTTGTGGGGGGTTTGCTACTGAGCTAAATTCTGGCAACTTCCAGAATGTGCTAGGAGAGAGAGTGCAGGTGGGTGTGGGAAAACGTGCCTGAGTGTGAGGGTTCAGGGTGTGTTCCTGTGTACACACACAGCTGCTGAGGGTCTGTGTGTACAGGGCTACCTCACATGGCCCCTTTAAATGGGTCATTCTCTATCATTGCTGTCTTTCCTCAGACACAGCTATTCCTCTGAATTCTGCCTCCTCCACCCTCCCCTGCCCCAATTCCTCTCAGTTAGAGAAGAGAGTACTGACCTCCTCCCTTCCATTCCTGCAATACAGAGATGGGGACAGGGATGCGGGGTGATGAGCGAGCGGCCACAGTGGAATTAGAATACAGGAAGGGAAGAAATAGGCAGCTCTCTATGAAGATCTGCCACTCCCTAGCTCATGAGACGCAGCGGGAGAAGAAGGGTCCACTCAACACTACAGGGCTGGCCACAGGCACCAGGGACCTGGAAAACAGTTTTGTTAAGTTTACACTTCTGACTGGCAAACAACCCATGGCCATGGAGATGAGCTGTTCTGTTTAAAACTTTGGGCCTTCCCCGAAGAAAGCAGCTCCTTGCCTGCCTCCTGGGAGCTGACAGTCCTTGAGTTTGCTGTACTGGGCCACACTAGAGCGGTGTGTCCTGCTTGTTGACATAAGAAGGCCATGGTAAAGAAAGGTCAGTGTCCCCTCATCAAGGGACTCCCTTTGCCCAAATTAGCTCAGTGCTGAGATGTATCAGGTCAACCCATTTGAAATAGTGCACGCCTTTAATCCCAGCACTCTGGAGCCAGAGGCAGTTGGATCTCTGTGAGTTCAAGGCCAGCCTGGTTTGGAGAGCAAGTTCTATGACAGCCAGAGCTATACAGAGGGATCCTGTTTTCAAAAAAAAAGGGGGGGGGAAATACCATTTCTGTGGTGTTTATTTATTTATTTTTTTTAAAACTTTATTTATTTATTTATTTGTTTGTTTGTTTATTTGCCTTGGTGTTTTGCCTGGAACTGGAACTACAGACAGTTGTTAGCTGCCATGTGGGTGCTGGGAATTGAACCCGGGTCCTCTGGAAGAGCAGACGGTGCTCTTAACCGCTGAGCCATCTCTCCAGCCCCTTCTGTGGTGTTTAAATGTTAGCAATTTCATATACTTCAACCTAATAGATATACTATTGATTTACTTTCAAAATGAGAATGGAGTGTTTATTCATTAGAAAGTAAGTAAGGCAGAAAGACTATGGATTTGACAGTCAGGAAATCTAGATTTGAAGCCATCTGATGGCTGTGTCTGCCACTATGACCCTTTGGGACACCAATTGCCCTAAGGTGGATGTTAGGAACATGAGTTCCATGTGGTAAACCACCACTCAGCAGCAAGAGCCTATGTGTGTACATATGCATGCATGTTTGGATATGTAACTTTTGTTTTATTTTGTGTGTGTGTGGACTGGGGCGGGGGGCATGTGTACCACAGTGTGCATCCACCTTATGGTTCCCTAGGAATGAACTGAGTCTGGGTGGCTGATGCCGTTATCCACCGAGTCATCTTGTGCAGGGTTTTTTTTTTTTTTTTTAAGGTTTTTTTTTTTTAACGTATGAATTATGTTCATATCTACAGAAAATCAGAAAATGTTTTTTTCTTTCCTCTGTGTGTGTGTGTGTTGGTGTTTCACCGGAATGTATATCTCTATGAGGGTTTTCAGATCCCTTAAAACTAGAATTGCAGACAGTTGTGAGCTGCTATGTGGGTGATGGGACTTGAACACAGGTTCTTTGGAAGAGCAATCAGTGCCCTTAACCAGTGAGCCATCTCTTTGGCCCTAGAAAATGTGTTCTTAAAGCTTTTGATATATCCCAGGAAAATAAAGCACTTCTGTTCGTAGGTTTAGCTATTAAATTAGAGTTTGCTTTACATAAAAGTATGTCTTATGGTTATGGTGGTACACACCTGTAATCCTAGCATTTGGGAGATTGGGCAAGAGGGTCAAGAGTTCAAGGCCTGCCAGGTCTACATAGCAAGACTATGTCTCAAAAACAAAACAAGGATCTGGGAAGATGGTTCAGTAAGTAAAGGGTTGACTGCAAAACATAAGAACCTGAGTTCAGATTCCCAGAACCATGTAGAGCTAGCTGAATGTGGAAGTACATGTCTGTGATTCCTGTGCTCCTCCAGTGAGAGGAGAGGTGAGACAGGACTCCTGGGAGCTCACAGAGCAGTTAGACTGGAACATGAAGTAGCAAACAGCAGGAGACCTTGTCTAAACAAAGTGGGAGCAAGAGGTTGTCCTTGACCCCCTGTGTGTACAGGGCAAACATGTGCCTTCACTCACATGCACAGACATGTAGACACACACACACACACACACACACATATATATATATATATATATATATATATATATATATATATATACAGACACACATTACACACATATACACATATCATACACAAATAGATTTAATAAACCCTGAAAGTGTGTGTGTATATATATAAAACTATATATATAAATTAAAAAAAAATTTACACCAAAGAATTAAAGTCAGGAAATATTTCAACCAAAGATGTGGCTCCCAAAGAAGCTTTCAATCAAGACTTCTTATTTTAAACACTGGAAATAGAAAGATCCACCTGATTGAATAATTTATTAATTGCTTGCTGCTGGGGCCCATAAGCCAGAGTTCCATTTTTAAATATGCAAGATATTTACTTACACTTTACTGTGTGTTAGATGTTGTCATAAAATATTTGAGAGCCAAATCTTTGCAAATTGAATTTCCATTGTTAAAGCTCAAGAAATATAACTGCTAAAAACAAAGAAAAGCCTCTGCTGTAGGTTTATGTAAGTAAATGAATAGCCACTTGTAGGACAGATAAACCAAGAGTAAGGGATATGCCATGCTTTTGTGCTATGGTTACACACTTGTGTGTGTGTGTGTGTGTGTGTGTGTGTGTGTGTGTGTGTGTGTGTGTGGTACTGAGCATTGAACCCAGGGCCTCACACATGCTAGGATGGTGCTCTCAATTGGTCGAATGGACGTGATATAAGGTGACTGGTTACTGACTTGCTCTCTGTGGCTGAGTCACTATCTCACGCTGTCACCAGCTGAGGGAGAGAGAGAATGAAACTAAAGGGCCTTGAAAAGGTCTGATTCCCTGGGGGCTGGGCTCTTCCACATTTATAGCTGCAGCAATGCCTGCTGCGTGAGACTTCTTGTCTCTCCTGGTGTTTCATTGCACTCATGTTATTGGAGGGAATAATGGCTCGTGAAATGGCCATGGAAGACTTTCTAGTTTAACCCCCTCACTGCTGGGAGATTACAATTCACTGGGATTTCCTCAGCTCCGGAGCAGCTGGATAGACAACAAAAGCAGACGGAATGTTTCACAGTCCCTTAGAGGGTGGCTGGCAGAGCTGTGCACCCGGAGGACCATCTGCTTGCTCACCTCCTGTGACCTTGAAGTGGATCCTTCCAGATCTTGACCTTCTTCCCTAAAGCACATGCACAAGGTTGAGCTGGATCAACCTGACAATCTTCAGCACTAACTTGCAGCTGGGGGTCAGACAAGTTCGAATACTCAGGAAGCTAATGGGCGGGAAGCCACACCACACGTGTAATCCCAGGAGGCTATGGAGTTGAGGGCAGCTTGTGGCTACAGAGTGTGTTTGAGGCTAGCCTGGGATACCTGGGCCCTGTGGCACAACAAACAAACAAAAGTCTGTGATCTGGCCTCAATAGAATTGAGGTAAAGCAGAGCTTTCACTCTGTCCAGGGTCATTTGGACTCTAGATTTATTTTTTTTTGTTTCAAGACAGGGTCTCTCTGTGTAGCTCTGGCTGTCCTAAAACTCACTCTGTAAACCGGGTTAGCCTCAAACTCACAGAGACTCACCTGCCTCTGCCTCCTGAGTGCTGAGATTAAAGGCGTGCACCACCACCACCTGGCCAAAATTTACTTCATTTTTAAAAAATATTTTTATTTTATGTACATTGGTATATTTCCTGCATATATGTGTGAGGGCATCAGATCCCCTTGAAATTAGAGTTGTGACCTGCCATGTGGTTGCTGGGAATTGAACCCAGGACCTCTGGAAGAGCAGCCTGTTCTCTTAACCTCTGAGCCATCTCTCTAGGCCCTAAATTTACTTTTTTATAACTTTTTTTCTTTTCCTTCTTCTTGCTCTGCTTCTCTCTTTTCTTCTCCTGGGAATAGAACCCAAGGTCTTCTACATGCTAAGGAAGCGTTTCTGCCATTCCGCTTCCTTCCCACCCCCATCAGAACCATTCTGTGCATGCGCAGTCCAGGGCCATCAAGTGCACTCACACTCCTGGGCAGCAGCCAGGACCTTATTATCTACCAAACTTTTTTTTTTTCTTAAGGCCGCTTGGCCTACCACCTTCCTGCTGTAAGAGGCAGGAGGTTCGCTTTGGAGATTGGATTGCTGGCTCCGTGGGAATCACTGGACCCTGTTTGGTTCCCTGTCTCTTTGGTAAGATGCTGTGACAGACATTAGCAGTCCCAGCGTTACCCTGCCATCTGCTTCAAAACATAACATTCAGCAAGCAGATGTTAGACCTTCTAGCTCAAGAGGGGCTGTGTGCTGCCCTGCGCTGCCTCTCACTAATGAAGAAGGGTTTGTTGTGGACAAGAGCTCAACATGTTTCCCATGCTGGCCTGGAACTTGCCTCCAGCCTTCCAAGTACTAGCTGATCTCCCCCTTCTAATTGGAAAGAATTTAAGTTTATTGGATGCAAAGCACTTGTGATTTACAAAGCAATTAGAAAAATAATTTACCAAAAGAGTATTGTTTTAATAGTACATTTAAAGTACTCCTTATTTAAACTTTTTAATTTTATTTACTTATGTGTGTGTGGCGCTGGGGAGCATGTGTGCCGAGGTGCATGTTTGGAGGTCGAGGGCAACTTGCTGGAGTCAATGCTCCGCTTCCTGGGGAGAAAAGTCAGATCATACTTGCTGGCAAGCCATCTAGCCAGTTTTTTTTTTTTTTAAACCTATAGTTGTACATTTGGTTTTTCATAGTTTACATTACATCATCACAGTGTGGATGCACACACAGTGATCAACTGTAAAAAACACAGAACAGTGTCTGTGTAACTGGAGCAGAGGAGAGCGCTGTTTTTCCTTCTTTGAGACTGGGTTTCTCTGTGTAGCCTTGGCTGTCCTGGAACTTGCTTTGTAGACCAGGCTGTCCTCGAACTCACAGAAATCCACCTGCCTCAGCCTCCTAAGTGCTGGGATAAAAGGAGTGTTCCATGCTCCCCCACACACACCTCTTTTGGAGCTCTTTTTTAAAGAAAGTGCTTTTTTCTCTGCAACTTCCCAAGTCCTATCTCCATTATCTGGGGCCACTCTGAAGTTTAACTCATGTTAGTACAACCTCAAAGGAGCAGTGAGCACGGGGCAGGGCCCGGCCTGCTGAGGGGACAGACTGAGTAGTAGATGGAAGGAAACAGAAGTCTCTGGTTGTGCCCAGCTGCCGCCTTACTCAGGGCCAGTGTGCTCCAGAAAGAACACAGGCTCATCTCTGTGCTGTGCATGCATCTGTGTAAGTGGAATTGTGCTTTGAATGCCCTGCAGGGGTGCCCCTCAAAGGAACCCCGTGGAGGAGTCTTTTGTAAAGTGAAAAATCTTTTTGTAAGATGAATAATTGTATTCTGTTTATCAACTCTGGAGAGAGAGAGAGAAAGAGAGAGAGTTGTTTGAAGGCCATATGGCCCACTCCCCTCCTGATGCTCGCTCTTCAGGCGCCATTAGGAACTTCTATGACAAGAAACTCATGACCTCACGGCCATTCATTACGTTTTGTTCGTCTGAGAGGTAGAAACGTGTTTCAAACAAGAACAGTGATACTTGACAGCAATGCACTGGGCCCTGAGTTTAACGGTTGTAGGACCCTCTTTCTTTCTTCCCGGGCATGATTTCTCACCTGGATGGGTCCACTTGACTTTACTGGGTGTCCTGTTCCACACTTGTCATCCCTGGGGCACAGCAAAAAATCAAGTTCACTGTCTGAGTTGGGAGATAGAGACTCTCTAGCTGGATCTACATGCTCTGCCCTTCTATGACAGAGATAAACGTACTGTTGTCTGAAATCTACCACTAAGCCCCAGCTCTTATTCAGTACTTCATGGAGTGGCTTCTTCTTGTTTACTTACAGAGGAGGAGCCTGAAAAACTGACAAAACTCTTTCCTTTTCCTTTAGAACTGGTCAGGCATGAAGTGCCAGTTCAAGCTGCTTCGGATGGCTGTGGCCTTGATCTGTAGTAAGTACTGATGGGCATTCAGGGATAGTGTTGGGGGTGGTGGTGCAGGAATAGAATACAGAGATGGCTCTGCCCTTGCCTTCTGAGAACTTGTGATAAAAAAGAAAAGGTAGGGGCTGGAGAGATGGCTCAGCGGTTAAGAGCACCGGCTGCTCTTCCAGAGGACCCGGGTTCGATTCCCAGCACCCACATGGCAGCTAACAACTGTCTGTAGTTCCAGTTCCAGGCAAATAAATAAATAAAGTTTAAAAAGAAAAAAAAAAAAGAAAGAAAAGGTAAAGCATAACAGTGATGTGTTCAAAGCCAGAGACACCCTGAGAAAGCCTTTCTTTCTCTTTACCCTGCTTGATCCTTCCTGATATTCTGTTGTTTGTGTTTTAAGAAAGGATCTTATGTATCCTGTGTTGACCTTGAACTCACTAGATAGCCAAGGATGACCTTGGAATTTATTTATTTATTTATTTATTTATTTATTGTGTATACAGTATACAGAAGAGGATACCAGATGTTGTTGCTGGGAATTGAACTCAGGACCTCTGGAAGAGCAGTCAGTGCTCTTAACTTTTGAGCCATCTTTCCCGCCTGACCTTGGAATTGTTATCCTCTTTCCTTTACAAGTGTTAAATTTAAGACATGTCACCACATTGGCTCTTATGTGGAGGTGGACTTTGTGCATGTTAGACTCTCTACCAAATGAACCACACCACTCACACTTTTTTGTTGTTGTTTTGGGGTTTTTTTGGAGGGGTGCTTTTCTAGTCAGGTCTCTCTAAGTAGCTCTGGCTATCTGGGAACTCACTCTGTAGACCAAATGCTGGAATTAAAGGCATGCCCCGCCATGCCCAAGTCCTTTCTTCTTCTTTTTCTTTTTCTTCTCCTCCTTCTCCTTTTTTTTTTTTTTAAGATTTTTTTAAATTTATTATGTACACAGTGTTCTGCCCAAATTCCAGAAGAGGGCACCAGATCTCATTATAGAAAGCTGTGAGCCACCATGTGGATGCTGAGAATTGAACTCAGGTCCTCTGAAAGAACTGTCAGTGCTCTTAACCTCTGAGCCATCTCTCCAGCTCAGCTCCTTTCTTCTTAAACCTTAAAAAATTATTTATTTTTATTTTATGTATATGGGTGTTTTGTCTGCATGTGTGTTTGTCTGCATGTATGGGTGTTATGTCTACATGCATGCCTGCTGCCTCAGGAGGTCAGAGGAAGGTATCAGATCCCCTAGAACTGGAGTTATAGACAGTTATGAGCCACCCCATGAGTGCTGGGAATTGAGCCTATGTCCTCTGAAATAGCAGCAAGTGCTCTTTTGTCTGTTTATTTTTCCTAACAGGGTTTCTCTGTGTAGCCCTGACTGTCCTGGAACTCATTTGTAGACAGGTTGGCCTTGAACTCACAGAGAGCCTCCTGTTCTACCACCCAAGTGCTGGGATTAAAGGTGTGGGACAGTATCACTTGGCACATGGTAGTTTTAACCACTGAGTCAACTCATTTCTCTAGCCCCACTTCTTAAACTTTTTGTAGACATAAAGTATGCAAACAGAAAAGTACTCAGTGACCAATGGGATCAAGAGAATTAGATGCATGACTCTTGGGTTAGGAACTTGACCTTTTAGGGTATGTACATATTGCATATGCACTTGTGTATGCACATTTTAACTCACAGATTTTTCAGGGTGCAGAGATGGCTCAGAGGTTAAGAGCACTTACTGCTATTGTGGAGGACCTGGGTTTGGTTCCCAGAACCAACATAACAGTACATAACTGTTTGTAACTCCAGTTCTAGGGAATCCAAAGCCCTCTTTTCATTCCTGTGGGCATTGCACATGCCTGATGCACAAACATATATACAGGCAAAACTCATACACATAAAATAAAAACAAAGAAATTAAAAAAAACTTTCAGTCTTGCCTAGTGGTGTGACACATGTCTATAATCCTAGCACTTTGGGTCACTGGGGCAAGAGGATTGGATTCTTCACATTTTAATTTACTCACTTTCATGTGCATGGGGTTTCGCCTGCATCTTTGTGTATAGTATGTATGCGGTGTCCAGGGAAGCCAGCGAGGACATCAGATCCCCTGGAACAAGGTAGAGAAAGTTGTGAGCCATGTGGATGCTGGGAATCAGACCCAGGTCCTAGGAAGAGAAGCTATTGCTCTTAACTGCTAGCTATCTCTTCAGAGAATTGAATTTTGAAGCCAACATATATAGTAAAATGTTATCTCAGGCTGCTCCAACCTCCACACATAAAACAAAAATCTTGCACTTTTAGTAAAGGCACAAGCTGTAGTGATTCCGGTGTTCAGCTTGTGCTGGAACCTTAGTCAGGACAGGTCAGTTCCACTGACTGAGATGGCTGGACATAAAAACAAGCAGGCAACTGACCAATTATAGGAGGGCATCTCTTAAGCTGGATGGCGCATACCTTCAATTACAGCACTTGGTAGGCTGATGCAGGAGGAAATCTGTGAGTTCAAGGCTAGTCTGTTCTACATTGCCAGTTCCAGGCCAACTATATATACTAAGACTTTGTTCCAAAACGTGGGGAGCGGTAGGTCTGGCAAAGGTGCCACAGGAATAAAGGACTTGATGGGCAAAAGATGTTGGCAGGGAAACTGGGGTTTGGGACTATGTGTAGTTGTGACAGGAAATGAAGCCAATGAAATCGTAACAGTTAGATGATGGTGGCAGAAACATGCACCTTCCTACATACACTGGAAGGCCACTGCAGGCTTACAACAGGAGAAATTCTGAAGGATTTGACAGATAGGAAATTAGCTATGTTATGATGTAGAAAAATGGATTGAGGGGTTGAAGAGATGGCTTGGTGGTTAAGAGCACTTGCTATAAAAGTAGGTGGAACTGACTTCACCCTACCACCCACGTAAAAAGCCAAGCACATGCCTGTAATCCTAGTATTGGGAGGTAGATCCAGGTAGCTTCCAGCAGTTCACTGACTGGCCAACCCCTTCTAAATGGTGAGATCCTAGTTTCAGATTCATTTAGATTAGAGACCCTGTCCTTGAAAAACAGAGTGGAGGGAGGGGCTGGAGAGATGGCTCAAGGGTTAGGAGCACTTGCTACTCTTGCTGAGGACTTGGGTTCTGTTGGTTCTAATCACCCACACAGCAGCTGGCTCTATTTCCAGGGGCTATGACACCCTCTTCTGGCATCTACAGGTACCAGGCATGCACCTGGTATATATATGTGCAGGCAAAACACTCAGACACAAAGTTTTCAAAAGTAAAGTGGAGAGCAATAAAGGAGAATATGTAATGTCTTTTGTTATCCATGTGTGCATGCATAGGTACGTACACACACACACACACACACACACACACACACACACACACACACACACTCTGAAAGGGGAATGAGACCCAAAGTCTGAGGGCTCATCCTGAAATGTAAAAGTAAGAGAGAGGAAAGAACCCATTCTTTACTTTCCAAATCATGTGTATGGGGAACATAAGGTTAGGTTTAATTCCTAAGTGTAAATGCCAGCATCAGAGAGTTAGTTCTAAGATCACCCAGCTCAGAGGAAATATACGTAGAATATTGAAATAATGTCATTATTAATGCTGTACAGTTTAGTCAGTCTGGGTAGGGAACCACCAAGGATTTCTCAGCCTGGGCCAGCCACCTGCTGTATGGTAAGAGGATGACAAAGCCAGAGCAACCCCTGATGGAGTCACGCCTGTGAAGGCCCTCCGCAATTTTACACTCACAATTCCTACCTCTTACTTTCGGCCTTTGGAAAGTCAAGTCTGCCCTAACTCACCAGGAGCCTTTTTGGCCTTGTCTTTTTTTTTTTTTTTTCCCTTCCTTTCTTCCCTCTTTCTTTTCTTTTTTTAAAAATAAAAACCACTGTAAACATTATAAAAGCTGAGGCTGGAAAGATGGCTCCATGGTTAAGGGTACTCACAGTTCTTCCAAAGGTCTTGAGTTCAATTCTCAGCACCCACTTAGCAGCTCACAACTGTCTGATTGATGTGTGCAGATGTAAAAGTACCCATATACATAAAATACATAATAATGCTTTAAAATGATAAAAGCTAAAACAGTGATGGAGAGGTGGGAGAGGAACCATCATCTTTTACACCCTTTTCCTTTATTGGCCCAGGACCCACTAAGCAGCAGCAGCCAAGGTTGGGGTAGCGCCAGAGCACGGCCCCACTGCTCCTTTTCCGCCCTCTGCTGGCTGTCTGTGGAGTTGCAGAGCCCTCTGAAGACATCTAGCAGTCAGTCCCTAAAGGGAAGGAGGTTCCTGGGACAAATGGTTAAAGATGGAGAGGCACACTGATGAAATACTTGCAACATATCTATCAGATTTGCCTTGGTTTCCCTCCCAGTCTGGAAAATAAGGCTAAGAATACCTACTGTCCCAGAGAGATGGCTCAGTGGTTAAGAGTGCTTGCTGTTCTTCTAGGGACCCAGAACTCACATCCGGCAGCTCACAATGACCTGTAACTCCAATTCTGGGATATCCCTGATTCACTCTTCTGGACTCAGCAATACCTTTACATTCATTACACACACACACACACACACACACACACACACACACACACACACACACACTAAAAAAATAAAGTTGAAAAGGGGAGGGGAGAGACTGGAGAGATGGCTCAGCAGTAAAGAGCACTGACTGCTCTTCCAGGAGACCTAGGTTCAATTCCCAGCACCCACATGGCAGCTCACAGCTGTGTGAACTCTTGTTGTAAAATGAGTCTAGACTTGTTTGTCGCTGTTTAGGCCCCTTATGGCGACTTAGACGTTTATATTAATTTTATGTTGTTTGACCTATGGCTTAGGCACATTGTTAGCTAGTTATTGCATCTTAATTTAACTCATTTTTATTAATCTGTCTTGTCATGTAGCCCGTGGCTTAGCTGTGTTATTTTTACATGTTGATTTTGGCGGCTGGATGGTGTTTCTTCTGACTCCAGCCTCCTCCTCCTGTCTATGCTCCAATTTCCCTGCCTACTTCTAAGATGCCTATCACAGGCTCAAACAGTTTTTATTATTATTATTATTTCACAGCATATAGAAAGACATCTTTATTTATTTATTTATTTATTTATTTATTTATTTATTTTACACTTTTATTTATTTATTTGCCTTGGTGTTTGCCTGGAACTGGAACTACAGACAGTTGTTAGCTGCCATGTGGGTGCTGGGAATCGAACCCGGGTCCTCTGGAAGAGCAGATGGTGCTCTTAACCGCTGAGCCGTCTCTCCAGCCCCTAGAAAGACATCTTACATCATCTTGTTCCAGTGAATCTGGCACTCTCACATAGACATACATGGAGGCAAAACACCAATGAACAAATATTTATACATATTTGCCAGGTGGCGGTGATGCACAGCTTTAATCTCAGCACTTGGGAGGCAGAGGCAGGCCAATTTCTGAGTTTGAGGCCAGCCTGTTCTACAGAGTGAGTTCCAAGATAGCCAGGGCTACACAGAGTGTCAGATCTTGAAATTACAGACAATTGTTAGCTGCCATGTGGATGCTGGGAATCAAACTTAGGTCCTCTGGAAGAACAGTCAGTGCTCTTAACCGCTTAGCCATCTCTCTAGCCCCAAGGCTACACAGAAAAACCCTGTCTCAAAAAAACCAAAAAGCAAACCAAAACAAAAAAGAATACCTGCTTTTAGCCAGGCTTGAAGGCACGTGCCTTTAATTACAGCACTTGGGGCTCTGTGAATTCAAGGACAGCCTTGTCTACATTGAGTTTCAGGATAGCCAGGACTGTTTTGTGAGACCTTGCTTTCAAAGGAGAAAGGAAAGAGGGGTGGGGAGCTCTCTCACTGACCCCTGGGTATTGGGAAATGGGGTGGCACTTCCGCCCAGCCCTTTTCTTCCCAAAGAGACATCTCTATTTGATTGGCTGACCTAGAAAAGCCACAAAGAGGACTTACTGGAATTGGTTAAGAGAGAAATTCTAAGATGAGTCAGTGACAGTGGAGTTCAGACTGTTACTTTAATTTCCCCTTTACCCTGCTCCCTTTCCAGCTCTTTCTCCTGAGCACAAGGGCACATGTGTTCTAGGTAACACACGGAAACTGCAGAGTGTTCAGTGTGCAGGAGGTGTTGGCCATGTTCTTCCTGTACAGCCAGGTATACCGGGGCTGAGCCTTTATACCAGTGATTGAGAAATGGCTCTGGGATAGAGCATGGCCACAGAGATGCCAGGGCCTGCGGACAGAGCTGTGCCTTCCTCAGTTCTTCTAGCAAAGCCCTTCTTAACATTCAGATGGCAGTTCAAACGTTTTCTCTTGAGAGATCCTGTCTGACCCCCCCAAAGAATGACCTGCCTTATGCCCAGGATGGATTTTATATTGTTTCTTTTTGCCTCTTGTCTGTAGCTCTTAATGAAATTGTCCTACGAATGTAATTGGTTGTTGATTTATCGACAAGCTCTGAAGGCTCCTGGGATAGTTTTGTCTCCTTGATTACTGCATTTGGTCTCATGACAGTGAACGGGTGGGTGCCTGGGTAGCTGGAGTACCCAGCTCTCCCCAGCCCTTGCCCAGGACCCTGCTGTGATGGCTCTCTGTCTCCTCTCCTTGCAGTGAGTATGGAGTTCGGGAGGGCTGTATGGCTTCGCTTCCACCCATCAGCTTATCCCCCATGCCCCCACCCAAGCTTCGTGGCGCACTTGGGTGGTGTGGCCGTGGGCATCACCCTGGGTGTAGTGGTTCTAAGGAACTATGAGCAGAGACTGCAGGACCAGTCGCTGTGGTGGATTTTTGTGACCATGTACACCATCTTCGTGCTGTTTGCCGTCTTCTGGAACATCTTTGCCTACACACTACTGGACTTGAAGCTGCCACCGCCCCCCTAAGGGACTGGAGGACCAAGGCAGGGAAGGGAAGAAGCAGAAGCATCCAGAGGAAGTACCTGCATCTGTTTCTCATCATCAATCAATTCAGCAAGACCAGGGGGAGCAGGAGAGTCTCTGTGGGCTGAAATATATGTTTCAATTTAGAAGGACGGGGAAGGAGATGGATACAGCTGCTGTCATTTTCCTAGGCTGATCTGATAATGCAGGGTGGGGGAGAAGGTCTAGGGTAGGGTGAGAGTAGCTGTGCCATGTGCTCCCCATCACTGCCACGGAGTGAGTAAATAGTCTTCCTTGAGAGATGCTGAAATACAGAGAAGTGCAGAGGGCAGTCATAGCCAGGCAGGCCTTCCTCAGTCCAGGTAGGCTATGTCATGTTCTCTGGTGCTCTGGTGGTAGACATGTTGACTTTAATCTGGGGGACTCCAGAACACCCCAGGCTCGAATTCTGTCAATGGGTATGTAGCATGGCCCCTAAGGCTGGGCAGGGTGAGGAGATGCTGTATTCTTACCCTGGGGGATCTGTGAAAGGGCCCCACTCCTAAAGCAATGGACTTCATCCCAAGTTCCCCTTGGGAATGGCCCAGGACCAATTTTCCTTCTTCCTGCCTGTAGTTGTGAATGATGGCATCTCACACCATCACTCCCGCATCCATGCCCTACTCTAGGGTCTTGTCTTTCCTCTCTACTGCCCTGACCCTACTTTGTGCCTCTGTTTTGGGTATGGAGACAGGGTTTTGGGGGGTGTGTGTGTTTGCAAGAGAGTGTGTGAGCAATGTCAGAACCTGTGGAGGGAGGAAATGGGAGCCAGTGTACATATGAGGATGTCTGTGAGGGATACCTGGAATGGGTATCATCAGTATACTGCAGTGTGTTTGCTTTGAGCATAATTCACTCCCTTCTTTTCCATCTGGCCTTCCCAAACTTCTCCAGCATCACTGACCAGCAGAAAAAATTTCCATGCTAGAGGGAAGTCCAGAGCCCCATCAGGACCTTTGGGAGGGAACACCCAACTGTGTCCTGGTTCCCTCTGGAGTAGCCTTCATGTCTGTTCTGCCTCCTGTACAAGAAAGTCTTTGGGATGAAAGAAAGCCCAGGACAGTGATATGATGGCCGGCTCTCTGTAGTAAAAGATATTTTGGTGAAAAACTTTGCCCCAGAAAAGAGCTGCTGGGAGTCCAGGGTGAGAGCAGTTGTAAACTTAGATGGTCACCTCTAGAGGGGAGTTGGAAGTGAGACTGGATGTCCATTCCCAGCAGTCTCACCTACCAGGTCCGGGGTTTGGAAAGGCACCCAGTGCCCCTCCAAGACAGTCTACTCAGGCCAACACTAGGGGCTGCTGACAGCCCTTAGTGGAGGCTGTGGGCAAATGACATTGATATCTGCTTTGACACTCACAGCCCTGAATCCAGGATGAGGAGCCAGAGGCCTGGGAAGTGAGAGGCAGAGCATACAGGAGAAAGAGCAGGAGGGTGGGAACTGCTTCTGGGTCCCCTCACCCCTTCATCTCCAGGGTGCCACCGATCAAGGCTGGGATTCAGAGGACAATGTCACTCCCCATGCTGGTGGCCGAGGAATCCCCAAACAGCAGCTATGTAGACTCATATGCTCTTAAAGGAGAGAGGAGCCATGGAAACCAGGCCTTCAAAACAGAAATTTACTTTAATGACACCATTCATCACTCGTTTTTTAATTAGGAAAAGCTCCCTAATGAGGCTCTTTTGATTCTCGATTTCCACGTGAAGCACTCTTGCCTAGAGCATTAGTGGAGGCATTGCTCACCCAGATATTCCTCTAGTGTCCAATGAGGACAGCCAGGGCTGTGGGCCTCCCCGGGCTGGCTGCAAAGCATTGACTCTCCTCTGCCTTAAAAACAGTGCCCGACAGTGAGCTGCCCCTCCAAGGACTGAGTAAGTGAAAAACAAAAATGCTAGTTGCAGTGTTGGTTTCTAAATATTTTTGTATTGTGTACATTCTGTATATTTTTGTTGTAACATATTATTTGAGCACAGATTCCATTAAAGATTTTTTTTTTTAAGCTATTGGTTATTCAGGAAGTGACCACAGGGGCTGCTGTGGAACTGTTTTGTCCGGGTTGTGGTGGGTGGGAGAAGACCTGGTCGGGTGGTTTGATGGTTTTGGCGCTAGTTATTGGCATGGTCTTCCTAACATTCCCTCAGTGGTTGGTGCAAACTGATTGTTGCTCCCATAACAATTATGCCGTTAGGAGAGCTTCCCAGACAGTTTTGGAGGTGGGTGCCGGTAGTTGGGGAACTCGGTACAAGTGACAGTCTCAGTCAGTGTCAGTGTCCCCTCAGGTCTGTGCTCCCTGCTCCCTTTCACTCACCCAGCTCTCTTAAGTCCCTCACTCTGCACGGCAAACACATGGACTCAAGGATGGAGAAGTTGGGATCGGATGGTCATGGAAGGAAAAGCCATAACCCACCCACAAGCTGTACTGTTGAACAGGGAAGTCAGGTTATTGCATTTAACTGAACAAGGAGGCAAGTGCACCTAGTCTCAGATAGGCGTGGTCTTCAGGCCATAAACATGTGGAGGGGTAAAAGTGGTGGACTTTTCTGCACACACTGTGTACATTTGCACACAGAGCACAGGAAACTTGCCATCCCTCTGGGCCTCACTCAGTGAAGTCTTTGCCACTCCCTTGGGGCTGACACATTGGAGTCTTTGACAGGGCTTTGGCCATGTCAATAATACACATTGAATGTGAATGTGTATTGTAGCTATACATATATGATTGTTATTGTTAGACAGTCTGAAATGCCCTAAAGACCTCTTTCTCTATCAGTAGCCTTGTCTTTAGTCCTCCTCGGGGCCATCAACAACTTAATCTTGAAGAGCAGGGCATGGTCAAGTTCACATCCAGAAGGGGAATGAAAGCAACTTATATACTCAAGGCAAAGCCTGGGACTTGGGAAGTGTAACAGCTGAGCTGGCTTTGAAGGACGAAGCCTGGAAAAGCCAACTGTGTGCCCACCTGTTCCAGACCAGCATCGGCCTCTGTAGCTTCCCAGTAACAGCTACCGAATGCTTGAGGATTAAACTGCCCTGCAGAATGGCCTTCACATCGATTCCCTGTGTGTATGTAGGAGCCATCCCAAAACTAACATCAAGAGTGCAGTTAGCTCAGGCTAACTAAACACCCACTTTTACTTGGAAAGTGTAGAGTGGAGTTTGCTGCACTTTCCACTGGGGCCTTCCAGACTCCGGATACCTGAGGCTTTGATCAAAGCAGCCCCCTGGAAAGCTAAAACCTGTTTAGTTCAATTTGCCTTTGGCCTCCTCCCATTTCTCTTACTGTTCTGTTTCTTCCTTTCTGTCAGATCCTCATTCATCAAATAACTCACTAAAATGTTTACCAATGATAATTTTAAAAATGAAAACGAGGGCTGGCGAGATGGCTCAGCAGGTTCAATTCCTAGCACTTCACATGGCAGCTCACAACTGTCTCTAAGTCCAGTTCTGAAAGATCTGACACCTTAATACCAATGCACATAAAATAAAAGTCAAATTATTTTTAAAAAATGAAAACAACAGGTAGTAATGGTATGCACCTTTAATCCCAGCACTCGGGAGGCAGAGGCAGGTGGATATCTGAGTTTGAGACCAGCCTGGTCTACAGAGTGAATTCCAGGTCAGCCAAGGTTATACAGAGAAATCTTATTTAGAAGAAAAAAAAAGGGGGGGGGGAGCTGGGGAGATGGCTCAGAGGTTAAGAGCACTGACTGTTCTTCCAGGGGTCCTGAGTTCAATTTCCAGCAACCACATGGTGGCTCACAACCATCTATGATGACATCTGATACCCTCTTCTGTATATTGTATACATAATAAATAAATCTTTAGAAGGAGGAGGAGGAGGAAAAACCCAAACTGGTCATGAAACCAAGCCAGTAGACACACATCTTCGGTTTGAGCATCTAAGGCACAGAACAGGCAAATGCCTGAGTCCATGGGGCAGCCAGGGCTACACAGAGAAACCCTGTTGAGGGGAGGGGGACAGTTTACTAAGTCCCTACTTAGGCTAGATTGTGAGGTAGACATTTTCATAGGTAATGTTTCAATGGGATTATGGTGAGTTATAAATATTTGTCCTACCTACTTGCTTAATAAAAAGCTGATGGGCCAGAAGGCAGACAAGAAATGTAGGTGGGGCTACCAGGCTAAAAAACACTCTGAGTACAAAAAGAACCAGAGACAGATGCCAAAGTCACCAGAGCTGCCAGGAGACACACCAGAAAGGCTGCTATAAAAAAAAAAAAAAAAGGGGCTGGGGAGATGGCTCAGAGGTTAAGAGCACTGACTGTTCTTCCAGAGGACCTGAGTTCAATTCCCAGCAAAACCACATGGTGGCTCACAACCATCTATGATGAGGTCTGGCGCCCTCTTCTGTAAAACTGTATGCATAATAAATAAAATAAAATCTTTAAAAAAAAAAAAAAAAAAAAAAAAAAGTACTGAGATGTGAGGTTATATAAGATGAGTTCAGATAAAGGAGCTAGCAACATGCCTGGGCCCTAGCTCAATCAGCATAAAAATAATATAAGCCTGTGTGTGATTATTTAAGGCTAAGTGGGGCTGAGAGTGGGGTCAGACCTCTGGTCTAGCCCAAAAATTCTAGGCCAAAACTTTTACAACAAATGGCGGCCAACATGGGGCACCATCTATTATAAAAATTCTTGGCCCCGTTTGAGCCAAAAGTTAAACTTTATAACAATTTTTATCTTTTAAAAATAACTTAAACATTTATATTAATTTTATATTGTTTAGCCTATGTCCTAGGCATATTGTTAGTTAGCTTTTTTATTTTAATTTAATCCATTTTTATTAAACTATCTGGCCACGTGGCCATGGGCCAGTGGCCTGACCCATACTTATATTTTTACATGCTACTCCTTTGACGGCCAAATAGAGTCTGACCAACTCCACCTTCCTTCTACCTGTCTCTCCTCTGATCGTCCACCCACTTCTACAATGTTCTACAGACCAAAACAACTCTTTATTTACAAATTTACATACAAAAACAAGATTTCTCTCCGTGGCTTTGGTTGTCCTGGAACCCTCTCTGTAGAATTGGCTGGTCTTGAACTCAAATCCACCTACCTTTGCTTCCCAAGTGTATAGGCATACACCACCACCACCACCACCACCACCTAGATTGTTTTGTTTTTGAGATAGTCTTACTATGTAGCCCTGGTTTGCCAGGCTGGTTTTAAAAACACAGAGATCCCCCTGCCTTTGCCTCCTGGGTACTGGAAGTAAAGATGTACACCACCACAGCCTGGCCAAAGTTTATATTCTTTTTTTTTTTTTTTAAACTTTATTTATTTATTATTTTATTTATTTATTTAGCCTTCGTGTTTGCCTGGAACTGGAACTACAGACAGTTGTTAGCTGCCATGTGGGTGCTGGGAATCGAACCCGGGTCCTCTGGAAGAGCAGACGGTGCTCTTAACCACTGAGCCATCTCTCCAGCCCCCAAAGTTTATATTCTTGGTCCCTGAATATTTGCTTGGTACTTAAAGGGAATTAAAGTCATACATATGTTAATTAGAATTAAACATGTGTTAGTTTCTGGCTGGCTGTAGAGGTGCTAGCAGGTAGACTCTGTGAATTCAAGGTCAGCCTGGCTTACATATGGAGTTCTACAATAGCCAGAGCTATATAATAAAAAGAACTTGTCTCAAAAAAAAAAAAAAAAAAAGAAAGAAAGAAAGAAAAAGAAAGAAAGGAAGAAAGAAAGATCAATTCAGACAGCCTTGGGAGAAAACTCAGTAAAGTGGCAGTGCTGTGCGGCCATGGTGACCTGAGTTCAGTCCCAACCACCCATATACAGATGCAGTGCACACTTGTCATCCCAGTGTTGAAGACAAAACCCTGGTAGCCCACTTGGCAAGCTCCAGGCCAGGTATACAAGGTCCTCTGGTCTCCATATACACATGCAAACACACATGCACAATATACACACACATTTAAAAAGAGCCTGTGTCATTTCATCAGCCCGAGGCCGTTCAGGAACGAGAGATAACTTTGCAGTCTTTTCCAAGACTTCTCTTAACAGGCCCTCTCTTTGTCAGTCTGTCATTTCTCCCTGTCACCCCAGTTCCCGAAGCTAGTCCTGTCACTCTTAATGTGTGTGGGAGGAAAGGACCTGTGTCCTACAGTTGAAACTGTTTTAGGGGGCTGGAAAGATGGCTCAGAGGTTAAGAGCACTGACTGTTCTTCCGAAAGTCCTGAGTTCAATTCCCAGGAACCACATGGTGGCTCACAACCATCTATAATGAAATCTGGTGCCCTCTTCTGTACACTGTATACATAATAAATATTTTCTTAAAAAAGAAACTGTTTTAGACAACTAATAAAACATTATGATAAAAAGTGTTCACTCCTTCCTTGTGCATTCCAGCAGATGACTAGAGTTTCTTTTCACATATGACTTAGGGCATGTGTATGTATTTGGGTGTGTGTATGTGCAAAAAGTATAATATTCTCATAAACTTACTGGAAATTATTAAAGGTGTGAACTGAGCTCAGTTAGGTAAAATTATCCGCCTTGATTATAAACTGTGTTTTATTATTACAAATGTAGTTACATTTTTGATACAAGGCAAACATATATTTCCTGTGTGTTGCACACAAGTACAAGTTTATTCAATGTCTGGACATCACTTTTTTTATTTTTTAAAGATTTATTTATGTATACAGTGTACAGAAGAGGGTACCAGATGTAATTATAGATGGTTGTGAGCCACCATGTGGTTGCTGGGAATTGAACTCAGGACCTCTGGAAGAACAGTCAGTGTTCTTATCCTCTGAGCCATCTCTCCAGCCCCCAGAACACCACTTTTTAAATCTTTAATATTTAATACATTCATTTATTAAAATTTGAGTACAGTACAGGTTTCTGGTCCTGAGCTGCTTCTTCTCAGGACCAACAAGATAATCAACCCCATGACATCATTCTCCTTGTCTTTAATAGCAGAGTCTTCTTTTTAAACCTAAGGCTACTATATCCAGTAGTGTAATGTAGTGGGCCTACCTTGCAAAAGAAGTACCACAAATAAACAGTTTTACTTTGCCTATATCCACAGATGATTTCATGCATTTGCTTTTATTATTATTTTGGGTAAAATATTTGCTTTTATTTTTATTTTTGATGTATATGTTTGTGTGGAGACAGAGGGCAACCCTGGGATATCAATCCTCAAGAGCCTTTTGGTTTCCTATTTGTGAATTGATTAGTTCTGAAGGGTGCATGTGTAGAGGTCAGAGAGCACCTTGCAGGAATGGGTTCTCTTCTTCATCTTTTACATGGATTCTAGAGATAGTTCTCAGGCCATCAGATGTGGTGGAAAGGGCCTTTATCCACTGAGTTATCTCTCTGGTCCATTTTTTGTTTGTTTTCATACAAGGTCTTCAACTGGCCTGAGCTCATCAAGTCAGCTAGGATGGCCAGCAGGACTGTCTCTACTTCATCAGTGATATCGCCGGGCGACAAGCACATGCTACCACACCTGACCTTTGTATGTAGGTTCTGAGAATCAAACTTGGGTCCTGTTTGCATGGCAAGTACTTTACACTGAGCTATTTCCCTAGCTCTACAGTTATCTTTTAAATGTCATTTGCAACACATAAGAGATAGTGAATTTGAAAATGAAGGTTTTTGTTTTACAGACTGAAGATGTTGATGTCCTAATGTTAGTCATTTTTATAAAATGATTTCCAAATGGCCAACCAAGTGCATTAGGAGGAGTCCAGAAAATGCTGCAGAGCTGCTGACTATCCAGTCGTCAGACAGCTGTAAAAATGCTACTTAGATTCTTTTCTATACTGCCTATAATCCAAGTTATTAAAGTTTAAAGCCATATGAAAGCATTTATGAAGAATTGTATTTCTCATTAAAAGAAAAGAAAGGGCATGGTGAGTCATGTCCCTAGACTGACTTATGGAGTGGAGAAGGCAGAAGGCCACTGTCACTCACTCTGAAAGTTAAAATGCAGCTTTTAGCAGGTGCTTATAAGCGGTTAAGGGTTCCTCAGTTTTACAAGCTTCTGCTCCTTTGAGCACCCTGAAGGTACTGAGAACACACACTTCTGATTTTTCTAAACCAAAATCATTATCAAATGGATTTATTAAAGAGCTATGCTGGCATCCATGGGAATAGAAATGGTCACATAAGGGCACTTGCAATTGATTCAGGGTAAAACAATCCAAGGCCTGTTACACAGTCCCAAACTAAAATCAATGAGCAATTGTGATAGGAAGAATTTGTTTGCATTTTGAAATTTTAAAAATATTACTTACTTATTTATTGAGACAGGGTCTCACTATGTAGCCCTGACTGACCTGAAACTTGCTATGTAAATCAGTAAATTAAGATGGCCCTGAACTCAAAGAGCTTCATGTATTAAAGATATGCATCATCATATCTAACTTCCAGTTTGCATTCTTATATTTGCTTGTAAAGAATATTTGTGTTTACTGCTTTTTTTCCTTAATACTTTTTTAAAACAAACAAACAAAAAAACCCCCAGCGTTTTAATCTTTTTAAAAAAAATAGAAGAAAATATAGTCCCCTGGCAAATAACCTTCCTGCAAACGATGTGACCATTTCAGCAATAGTTTCAAGCTGAGAAAATGTTTCATGTTGAAGCTAGTACACCCATTTCTTTTTTTCTTTTATTTTTTGGGGTTTAGATTACTTTATGTGTGAGAATGTTTTGCCTGCATGTAGGTTTGTACATTACATGTGTTCCTGATACTCCAGGAGGTCAGAACATGATATCACCCCTGGAATTGAAGTTACAGATGGTTGTAGGCCATGTAGGTGCTGAGAATCAAACTTGGGTCTTCTCCAAGGGCAGCAGTACACTTAAACCACTAAGCAAACTCTCCAGCCCCTCTCCCCCCACATTCCTTATTATATCTATTGTATGTGCATACTGGTGGGGTCAGAGGGCAGCTTGTGAGAGTTGGTTCTCTCCTACTGTGTGAGTCCTGGAAATGGAACACAGACTGGCAGACCTGGTGGCAGACCTCTACCTTCTGAGCCATCTTGCCAGCCCAAAAGCACTTACAAAGAAAAAGCTCATTTTCTTTTGTTGTTGTTGTTTTTTGAGACAGGGTTTCTCTATGTAGCACTGGCTGTCCTGGAATTCATGTTGTAGACCAGGCTGACCTCAAACACACAGAGATTTGTCTCTACCTCCTGAGTACTAGGATTAAAGACATGTGTCACTACCACTCAGCTCATTTTTAAGTTCTTATACACTCATGATTTATTTGCACATTAGCTTTAAAAAAGTGGCTTCATCATTCATGACAACCATAGATGTGTATCAGCAATCACAGGATGAACAAATCTGTCTTTGAAACAGTTTGGTGGTGCTAATAAAACCAGTATGATGATGATGTTCAGTAGTCCAAGCTGAACACAAACTTACTTAGTAGCTCAGGCTGGCCTGGAACTTGAAACCTCCTGCCTCAGCCTCCTGACTAGCTGGGATTACAGGCATGTGTCGTCACATCTCACTAGGGATGAATGTTTCAAAAAATTCTATAGTCTATTGGAAAAGATATACTTTTTCTCTTTTGAGGAGGAGATGGAAAACCTGTTAAATACTTCAGTAAGCTCCTGAGAAGCTGAAAATCACCCCCAAAGCTTTTTAGATAGCACATATTTGAAGCTAAAAACTTATGAGACTAGCAATGTAGCAAAATTCCACAATTGTAATACACATTATCTGCCTATGACTGTGTAAAGATAAGCCTTGGATTGTTGTGTTTAATTAAGTTAAACAAAAAGTACAAATGGAAGAAGAGACCTAGGTGTTTCCAGTCACCTAGGAGGAATGTGACCCTAAAAATGATGACAACTGCAGCCTCAATACCCGTAGGATCAAACCTCAGTCAAGTGCTTCTCTCATGAATTCCTCAAGGACCGCCACCACACTTTTGGCTTCGGGCATTTCTTCCTGTTCCACTTTAACAATCTTCAGGAGAATATCTCCACTGCCACAGTTCTTAAGGAACAGGTAACATTTAAACAGAGCATAGTGATTCATCTCGGCCTGTCGGATAAATCTCTTCAAATTGTTTGTGTCTTGTATGGCCTAGGAAAAGATTACCCAGTGAAATCTGTTTAGTGAGAGAATGATAAGGCTGGAAGAATGCCCCTTCTCAAGCTGAACACTTGTGTATGTTGATAATGTTGGCTTTTTTGTTTTGTTGGCTTTTGTTTTGGAGATAGGGTCTCACTATGTAGCCCTGGCTATACTGAAACTCATTTTGTAGACCAGGCTGACCTCAAACTCAGAGTTCATTAAAGGTGAGCACCACCACATCTTACTAATGTTGGGCTTTGTAAAAACACCTCATTATTCCTATTGCTGGTATGCTTTGCATTCAGTGTAACAGGATCTCACATTTAAAAAGGCTTTTTAAAGTCTGTCAATCTCAGCACTGGGGAAGAAGAGAGAGATAGATCTGTGTAAATTCAAGGTCAGCTTGGGCTACACACTGGGTTCCACAACAGCCAAGGTTGTTACATAGAAAAACCCTGTCTCAACCACCCCCTCAATTTTTTTTTTTAATTTAAAAATCTCCTAAAGTGTCAGCACTTACCTACCCAAGTTTGAAATCATTTGTTTCTGTGTATAGCAACTGATATGCATCACAAATTATCAGCTTGATGTCCCCTAAGTATAAGTAAGCAATTCACCAGAAAGTATTGGGAATAAAATTTCATGCACGCAATGCTACTAGCAGCAGGTGCCTTCTGTGACTCGAGTTCTGAGGATGTCCCACTTAAAGAACATTGTGACTATAAAAGACAATCGCTGATGGTATCACCTGCAGCACTTAGATTCAGAACAAATACACTGTTGGTGGCCCTTGGCACACAGCCAGTTAGTTCATTACCTTTAGTTTAAAGTTCTCCAGAACTTGTCTGAAAAGAAAAGGGTTACCCGCTTCAGCACCATGTAAGAAAGCCTGCATCCAGTCTTCACAAAAACGGTTGCTTCCTAAACAACAGTAAATAAACAAAATCACAAACCACAAAGAACATGTATATCAGTTTTAAAAGATCTTACTTTTATTATTTTCAAGTGTGTGTGTGTATGTGTGTGTGCCCTAGGAGACATGAAGTATTGAACCCTCTCCAACATGGGTACTGGGAACTGAACTCTTTCTCTGAAAGAGCAGAACATGCTATTATCCACAGAACCATCTATCCAGTCCTAGCACATGAATTTCTTTTTCTTTTTTGAGACAGAATTTCTTTATGTAACAGCCTTGGTTGTCCTGGAACTCACTTTGTAAACCAGGATGGCTTCAGATTCACAGAGATCCACCTGCCTCTGCCTGCCAAGTGCTGGGATCAAAGGTGTGTGCCACTAATGCCCAGCATGTGAATTTCTTTATTAAAAAAAATTTAAATTATTTAAAACTTCTCTTGTTAGTTCAAAAATAATTATGCTTACCACATGGTAAGAAATACCCAGGCAGTTGAAGCCCATCATCACAATTCCTCTACTGCCATCAGAAAGGACTACCATTTCTTTTTTTTAAAAAAAAACTTTATTTATTTATTTGCCTTGGTGTTTGCCTGGAACTACACAGTTGTTAGCTGCCATGTGGGTGCTGGGAATCGAACCTGGGTCCTCTGGAAGAGCAGAGGGTGCTCTTAACCGCTGAGCCATCTCTCCAGCCCCCAAGGACTACCATTTCTATAGAAACTTTGGCTAGCTACCTTGACCTTATAAATGTATGGTTTTTTTTTTAAACTTTCTTTCTTTCTTTCTTTCTTTCTTTCTTTATTTATTTATTTATTTATTTGCCATGGTGTTTGCCTGGAACTGGAACTACAGACAGTTGTTAGCTGCCATGTGGGTGCTGGGAATCGAACCCGGGTCCTCTGGAAGAGCAGACAGTGCTCTTAACCGCTGAGCCATCTCTCCAGCCCCGTATGGTTTTATATATGTCAAAGCTTTGAGTGTTTTTCTTAGTGGCTGTTTCATTAAACAGTATGTTTCAGAGACATATTAACATGTATATCTAGTTTGATTTAGCTGCTCTATATTTCATTGTGTGAATTAGCAGTTTATTGATTTCTTGTTAAACATTTAAGTTTCTTCCAATTTGTTATATCAAAAAATGCCTTTAGAAGCCGGGTGCGTTGGTTCATGCCTTTAATCCCAGCACTCAGGAAGCAGAGGCAGATGGATCTGTACACTCAGCCTGGTGTACAGAGTGAGTTCCAGGAAAGTCAGGGGTACACAGAGAAACCTTGTCTCAAAAAAAAAAAAAAAAAAAAAAAAATCCAAACAAATCCAAAACCAAGAAAATGCCTGTAAGCCAGGCATGATGGTACATATTTATAATCTCAGCACCTGAGGGGTGGAGGTAGAAGATTTATAAGTTCATGGCCAGTATATCTTACATGATACCCTTTCTCAAAAGCAAGCAAGCAAACAAAGAAAGCCTTTATATGAAGTACACTGTAATCGTAGGAGGGATTGTCAGCTCAAGGCCAACCTATACTATACACTGAGAACCTGTCTCAAAATAAAAATGTAAAAAATGCCTTTATGATCATTTTTTGTATTTGTTCCTGTGTACACACGAGTTTCCTTATATACACAGAGTGGACTACCAGGCATGATTTGCATCTCATGTTTCTAGGATCACTAAGGTTCAGCATGAGAAAGACATATCTATGTCACATGTTTTCAATGCAGGAGTCCCACAAACACTGCTCTAGGTTTCTGACTCACCTGCATTGTAGAACTGAGGCTGGGGACCACTACAGTCGATGATCACAGACTTATGTTGTTCCTCTGTCATGGCCATGCACAAAGAGGTCATGGTGCCTTCCTGAATAAGTCCTTGGAGACTGGCCACACTCAGAAACCTGTCACATACAAGTCTCTTTCCATAAACAGCATTGCATATCAGGAGAAAACAAATGCATTCTATACTAGGGGTAGAAGGTTAAAATCCAGCTGTTTGGCTTGCCAAGAAAAAGCTTTCTTCAGAAATTATGTTCTTTACCTGTTAATGTCTCTCTTTGTTTTTTCATCTGATTCTTTAACCTCAACAGGAGTATAACTTAGAGCCTATGAGAGAGAAGGAGAGGGAACCAGTTTGATACACACCTCCTCCATTCCTCACTGACCCACCACTCCCATCCAAATGCATTGTCCACTGTGTGATAACAAGTTACTAGAGAACACTGCCCACTGCACATTTTGCTCAGCAGCTGCCCATAACATTTAAAGGCAAAGTTGGTTTTCCATTGTTGCAGATTAAGCCCAGAACCTTGTACACCCTGCACAAACTAAAACCTTGCTCAATAATGTTTTATGTATTTATTTTATTTCTGGTTTTGAGAGACAGCATTTCTCTGTGTAGTTTTGGAGCTGTCCTGGAAAACTAGTCAGGAGATCTCACAGAGATCTGCCCAAGTGCAGGGATTAAAGGCATGTGCCCAACCACCTGGCTTGCTGTTTTCATTGTTTGTTATTTGCATAGTTTAAGATAGTCTTGCTATGCAGCATAGGCTAGCCTGGACCTCGTGATCCTCCAACCTCAGTTTCTCTTGTGTTAGGACTATAAGCATGTATCACCACTTTAACATTTTTTATCACTATTATTTATCTTAATGGGGGCCACATGCCACTTTGTGTGATCTGGGGATTAAACTCAGTCATCCGGTTTGTGCAGGACCCAAACACTTTCATATAGTTAAAATTACTTTGCATTGTTTTCATTTTCTGATATTCTAGAAATGGCACATGTTTCCCAGAGTTTCAGACAGTAATTATTTCAGGCAGATGTGGTTTAACAGGTCCATAATCTCAAGAAGCTGAGGCAGTTAAGACGGGAGATCTGGAGTCAGCTGCAAATGACTCCTTAAGTAAAAGTGCTAGCTGTTCCAGTCAGGCAGCCTGAGTGCAATCCCAGAACCCACACAGAAAGCCAGACCTACCCAAGCACTCTGGAAACAGAGACAATCGGATCCCAGTGAGTTTGAGGCCAATCTGGTCTACAGAGTGAGTTCCAGGACAGCTAGGACTGTTTCACAGAGAAACTCTGTCTTGAAAAACAAAAAGCCAGACTTGGGGGCATGCACCATAATCCCAGAACTCTCACAGTGACATGGGAGGCAGAAGGAAACATTTAGAAACAGCCCGTTAGTGTGCCACACAGAAACGTGGAAGATGAGAACTCACAAAAGCTGTCCTCTGTCACACACATGCTAAATAATTGAAGTCTTTTTTTAAAAGCAAGGAAAAAAGTTAAGCCATGCTAGGCTAACCAGAGAGGCTCTATCTGTATTTATTTTTTATTAATTAATTTTTTAGTTTTTTTGACACAGAGTTTCCCTGTATAGCCTTGGCTGTCCAGGAACCGGCTGGACTCAAACTCAGAGATCTGCCTGCTTCTGCCTCCCAAGTGCTGGAATCAAAGGCATGCTCGACCATTGCCCAGTGAGGCCCTATCTTTAAAAGTGACTAAAAAGAAAAGATTATTACTTTTTTGATGTAAAAACCAAGCTGACATTTTTAATGGGACAGGGTCTCACATAAATCAGGTGGGTGTCAAACTCTCTGTGTAGCTGAGGCTGGCCTTAACTTTTCTCCCTGCTTCTAGTCTCCCAGAGTTCGCAGCTGACATTCACCCCATCTTAGTTATAAAACTTTCTAGATGGGAGTCAATAAGCTGTAGTCTAAATATTTCCTATAGCCTGAGGAAATATTCAGGAAGGGCAAAGTTATATTTAGAGAAAATGAGTATGTTTCTAAATGATCCATGGTCTGCTGAGGACATTCTAATTGGAGATTCTCTTTGGTGAGCAATACTTACGGCATGTAGCAGAAAGGTCAGTTTCTCCTGAAAGAGAAGAACCACCCTTTGGATTGGACACACCACATCCTCATACCAGCTGTTCAGATAGGATTTTACATTATTCCCCAGGTTCTTTTCCTATATCAAGAGAGAATGTCATTTGTTTTAACATCACAAAAGCCTTTACCTCAGTGGCCTTTTTCTTCAATGTACTCTTTTTCTGTATGCACTGTATATGTATTTGTGTGTATGTGTCAGTTCAGGTTTGACATCAGGTGTCTTCCTCAATTGCTCTCCAACATAATTTTTTTTTTAAGATTTATTTATTTATTATGTATATACTACTCTGCCTGTGTCCCTGCAGGCCAGAAAATGGCACCAAATCTCATTTCAAAGGGCTGTGAACCACCATGTGGTTGCTGGGAATTGAACTCAGGACCTCTGGAAGAAAAGTCAGTGCTCTTAACCACTGAGCCATCTCTCCAGCCCCCAACTTAATTTTTTAAATTACATTTTTGGAGGTAGGTGGTAGTGGTGGACACAGTGTGCTGTGGTGTTTAGATAAGAGGATAACTTGTAGAAGTCATTTCTGGCCTTCAACCATGTGGTTGCTGGAGATGAACTCAGGTCACCAGTGCTGATGGCAGGTACTTCTCCATTTTATTTTCTTGAGACAGGGTCTTTCACTGAACCTGGAGCTCATTCATTTGGCTAGGCTGGCTAACTAATGAGGTACAGGGATCTGCCTGTTCTCCACCACTTCAGCACTGGGATTACAGGTACATGTTACCACACCCAGATTTTTATGTGGACACTGGGGATCCAAACTCAGGTGTTCAAAGCCACCTTCTTAGCCCCTTCTTCAATAAAATTTTTACATTTTTATTTTTTGTTTATATGTGTGTGTGTGTGTTCTTCTGGAAACGTCCTAGAGTCCAGAAGAGGATGTTGAATCCTCTGGAACTGTAATTATAGAAGATAATGAGCAATGGGACTTTGCTGCTAAGAACTGGATGCATTCTGGCCCTCTGGAAGAGCAGTTATGCTGAGATAACTCTTCAGCCCCTTCAATATGCTAATGGTTTGAAAACAAAAACTAGGACAGGTACCTTTTCTATTTGTTTTTGAGACATGGTTTAGCCATGTAGTACAGGCCAGCCTTGAACTTGCAATCCTAAACCTCTCAGATACTGAGGTTATAGGTATTTGCCGATGTGCTGGCCATGATATCTTGTTTCCTTCTTTTTTTAAAAAAAAAAAAATATTTATTATGTATACAGGGTACCAGATCTCACTATGAATGGTTGTGAGCCACCATGTGGTTTCTGGGGATTGAACTCAAGACCTCTGGAAGAACAGTCACTGCTCCTAACCTCTGAGTCATCTCTCCAGCCCCTCTTTTTTTTTTCAAGACAAAAACCCCCACCAAAACAGTGAAGTTCTAGTTGGCTTGGAAATCAAGAGATCCTCCTGCCTCTGTCTACTGAGAGCTAGGATTAAAGATTTGTACCACCACTGCCTGGCCATTGTTCCTCTTCTTTTATTTCCCCCTCAAACACACACAGTAAAATGAATTGTGAGCCATGCATCTTGGTACAGACCTGGAAGACGCTTAGAAAACTGAGACAGCAGAATCTCAAGTTCAAGGCTACCCTGGGCTACAAAATGAGAAAAAGAACAAGACCATCTCAAGAAAGGAAATATGACATAGGTTTTCAGGGAGATCTGACTGAAAGAACAGGGTCCTATGCAATTCTTCATTGCACTTCACCCTCACTGGAGAGATGCTTTAAGAATGGTTCTTGGGGCTGGAGAGATGGCTCAGAGGTTGAGAGCACTGACTGTTCTTCCAGAGGACCTGAGTTCAATTCCCAGCAACCACACGGTGGCTCACAACCATCTATGATGAAATCTGGTACTCTCTTCTGTATACTGTATACATAATAAATAAATAAATATTAAAAAAAAAAAAAAGAGTGCTGGAGAGATGGCTCAGAGGTTAGGAGCACTGACTGTTCTTCCAGAGGTCCTAAGTTCAATTCCCAGCAACCACATTGTGGCTCACAACCATCTATCTTGAGATATTGTGCCCTCTTCTGGCACACAGGCATAGTGGAGGCAGAATGTTGTATACATACTAAATAAATCTTAGGAAAAAAAAAAAAGAATGGTTCTTAACCTTCCTAAGGCTTCAGCCCTTTAATACAGCTCATGTTGTGGTGACCCCCATCCCTAACACTATTTTTGTTGTTACTTCCTAATTTTAATTTTGCTACTGTTATAAACTGTTCCTACTTTTTAAAATAATCTACTTTTATTTTATGTGCATTGGTGTTTTGCCTGCATATATGTTTTTGTGAGCCTGTCAGATATTGGAATTACAGTTGGTTTTGAGCTGCTATGTGGGTGCTAGGAATTGAACCAGAGTTCTCTAGAAGAGCAGTCAGTGTTCTTAACCACTGAGCCATATCTCCAGCCCCATGAATTGTAATATAAATCCTTTTGGAAACAGAGGGTTGCTAAGGGGGTCATGACCCACAGGTTGAGGACCATTGCTCTAAATAATTTCATTTCTCCATTCTGACTTTGAACAAATTAGAGTGTGTAGTCAGTACGTTCATACTCGGAATGTAAATAAGGAGGATACAAGGAGCAAATTAAAGCACAGAAGCCTCAAAGTTACAGACTTGGCTCTGAGAACATCTGGTTCTCTAGACTGCTGCTCTCTGGGGACAGCTGTCACACAGGAAGAGCTCCAGCCTCAAATCCCCAGTTCACTGCTGTGTTGCCCTCTCCTCTCCTCTCCTCTTGCAGTGGCTTTTAAGTACAAGAATTCTCACTGCACGTGCTCTGAGAGTCTGAACTAGTAGCTGCTACAGGAGAAACGTAGTCTTTCAGACAGTTTCACATAAACTTGGTGGCTGTCAAACTCTCTGTTGGCTGTGGCTGGCATTAAACTCCCTGAAAGCAAGTTTGGATAAATTAGTCAATATAGTCATGTCTAATTTATAAAAATAATAAAAATGGAATGTTTTAAAAACTTGCTATCTATAGAATGTGGCATGGCACATCTGATGCCATAGGCTGCATGGACCACCAGTGCTATCCAAAATATAGATCCTATGTGCCTAGAAATGAGATAAAAGGCATCTTCTTGCCACTAAGTGTTATCAATTGCTACTGAATTTTGCATAGATTTGTCCTTGTTTTACATTTTATTTCTCTTTGTGTATGCATGCATGTGCCATACATATATGGAGGTCAGAGAACAACCCATAGAAGTGAATTCTCTTTCCACAGTGTGAGTCTGGGTATCAAATTCAGACAGTCAGAGCTAGAGAAGGGTTGTGATGGGGGTGCACACTTTTAATTCCCACACTCAAGAGGCAGAGGCAGGTGGATCTCTGTGAGTCCAAGACCAGCCTTGTCTACAAAGTAAATTCCAGGACAGCCAGGGCTACACAGAGAAACCCAGTCTTGAAAAAAACCAAAAAAACCTCACCTCAGATAGTCAAGTTGGTGGCAGGCACATTTACCTTTGAGCTGTCTTACCAGCTATGCTTGGCTTTTAATTTATTTTATATGTATGGGTGTTTTGCCTGTATGTATGCCTATGTATCACATGTGTATAGTGACTGTAGAGGCCAGAGGACAGTGTCTGGTCCTTTGGAATTAAAGCTACTGATGGTTGTTAGCCCCCATGAGAATGCTGGGTATTGAACCCAGGTCCTCTGGAATAGCATTCAGTGTCCTTTTTTTTTTTTTTTAATTATTTATTATGTATACAGTATACAGAAGAGGGTACCAGGTGTCATCATAGATGGTTGTGAGTCACCATGTGGTTGCTGAGAATTGAACTCAGGACCTCTGGAAGAACAGTCAGTGCTCTTAACCTCTGACCATCTCTCCAGCCTGCAACTAGTGTTCTTAACCACTGGGCCATCCCTCCAGTTCCTTGTTTTCCTTTTGAGACAAGGACCACTATATAGTTCTGGCTAGCTTGAAACTCACTATGTAAATTCACTATGTAAGCTAGACTCAGATGCCACCTCCCAATGCTAGGGTAGATTTCCACAATCAGACTGAACATTGACATTTTCATCAATGCAACACATGAAAAGCAGAATCATGAAACCTTCAGCACCTATGACACAGCTGCATTCCCTGCTTGTGTTCCATGTCACTTCTCTACTGCCCACAAGGTGAGACACTTAGGACTGAAGTATCTGGTGGCTACTGAGCGAGCCGACAAGTACTGCAGTGCTGGCATTTTCATCGAGTTAGTCTTATAGTCAATCATCTTACCTCAAAATTCATGTTATTTTTCAGCCCTTGAATATACTTGTCCAATTCAAGCCTGAAAGTATGTTCTTAAGGAAGTGATATAGAATGATCAATCAATCTTTTACCTTTCAGGAAAAATTTAAGGTTGCCTGGCTGTGGTGACACAGGCCTTTAATCCCAGCATTTGGAAGTTAGAAGCAGGCAGATCTGAGTTCAAGGCCAGCCTGATCTACAGAGAAAGTTTCAGGACAGCCAGGACTACACAGAGAAACCTTGTCTCAAGAAAAAAGAAAAGAAAATACAAGGTCTAAGCTGGGCATAGTGGCACATGCCTTTAATTCCAGCACTCAGTGTCAGAGGCAGGTAGATCTCTTTAAGTTTGAGGCCAGCCTGGTCTATATAGTAAGCACCATGCCAGTCAAGACTACAAGACTATAAAGTGAGAGCCTGTCTCAAAAAGAGAGAGAGAGAGAGAGAGAGAGACAGACAGACAGACAAAATCTCTCAAATACTACAAACTGGATCAAAACAAGCGTAAGTAAATGGCCACAAATGACATTCAGATATACCCTCTAGGGTGAAGAAGGTGGGGCAGGGTAATAGCTACTTGCCTCTTCCCTGATGTTTTCCCTCCTGATACCCTCAAATACCAAAGAAAGGATATAGCTCCAGTCCTTTATCAGACCCTCCTAAGAAGCAGACCACATACTCGGAAGGGTTGTGCTCAGATTCCATTGATGCTATTTCAGATAGTAGTTTTTCCTGTTGGAAAAGGCAGTAATAACAACCAACTCGGTACCCTGGGATTCTGGAAGAGAAAGAGAAAGGTAAAGTGGCATATCTGATCCTCACGGTCCTCACTTCCATATGGCTCTGAACCCTGGTCTTGCTTTGGTAACACTTTCAGATTGCCCACCCATGCAGAGATTCCTAAACTTATCTTACTCATCTCAGCAGAGCATGACTGTACACTCAGGTAAAGTTTAATTAAACAACCTATAGACTAGGTGTGGTGATGCACACTAATCCCAGTACTAGGAGGCAAGGGCAGGTAGATCTCTGTGAGTTCAAAAGCAACCTGATCTACATGGTGAGTTCCAGACCAGTCAAGTTACATGGTGAGACCTTGTCTCAAAACAAACCAGCCTCTAACAGAGGTTCATTGAACTCTGCTGTCTTGTGTGAAAAATCTAGAAGCTAGATGGCTAGGCATTTAAAGTAGCCTTGGCTACTCTTCTAAAGGCCCAGGTTCAATTCCAAGCACATGGTGGCTCACAAACATCTGTCCCTCCAGTTCCAGGGGATCTGACACCATCTTCTGTACTCTGCATGCACCAGGCACACACCTTGTGCACAGATATTCATGCAGGCAAAACAACTAACCATACACATAAAATAAAATTTAAAAATTGTTTTGTAGTATCACAAATGAGACTCTGAGCCAAGTATCAGGGGAAGACTGAAACATCATAGAGAGGAAGCACCACAGTCAATTTTCACCCAGCTGTCTTGCAACTTTCTCAGCCTCGCTTCTGCCAGTGCTTCTGTTCTCTCTGGGTTTCTATGAGCCCTTATATACTCATCCATCTTGAACTCACAGAAACAGAAAAAGTTCTGTCTCTGGAGTTGTGGGATCAAGGGTGGAGGTCATCACTTAGACTCTCCCTGTGCTGGGATTAAAGGTGTGTGTGACTGGCTCAGCTGTTTATCTTTGTATTCAAGATTTAAGAATTTTCTGAGCTGTCTGCCTAGGATTTGACTGTGTGCTCTCTCCCCAATATTCAGGTTTTATTAAGTATGTAATATATATCCACATTGTTTAAAGAAAAATCCACACAAAGTTCAGCTTTGTTCATAGAATACTCATGTTTACATAAAAATAAGCATGTTCTCTGTGCTTTAAACCTTCATATGTTACAGATGCCCTAAGCTGATGTGCCAGGCTTAT
Organism: Sigmodon hispidus; assembly: GCA_004025045.1. Taxonomy (NCBI): domain Eukaryota; kingdom Metazoa; phylum Chordata; class Mammalia; order Rodentia; family Cricetidae; genus Sigmodon; species Sigmodon hispidus. Next base: position 78,314 of record PVIH01007092.1, read on the forward strand.
CCTATAGCTTTACCCTTTGGCCACAGGAGCATACTCATAAGGGAACCTATATTTGAACAAGTGCCTGGTCTGAAGGCCTATAATGTCAAGATAGTTGTGATTAAGCTGAGGGTGCCTGGGACCTGACCTCCCTGTGACCTTGGGCTTTCAAGTAACTTCTCTGTGTTTACTTCCTCACTGGAAAATAAGATAACTGCCCTACCTCCCTTTGTAAGAACAAATCAGCAGTTGTAAAAGCACGTTACACACTGTAGCATACAATTTCTACTTTGGTAATTAACTTTTTAAAATGATGATATGCAGGCTGGAAGGATAGCTCAGCTGTTATAGGCTTGGATCACAACCATAAAATGATGGTATGGTACAAAGAGCTCTGCACACAGTAGGTAAATGCTTTACATCAGGGCTACATCTCCAGTCCTGGAATCTGAAACAGACTAGAGTACATCGAGGTATTGGAATCTCACTTAATCTAATTGCACAACATTTATGTGTGAGATTCATCACTCTGGCTGGGAGGAGAAGGGGAGGAGGTGCTAGAAAACAGAAAACAAGAGTGTTTTCTGCAGGTCTAGATCTTTTTGAGTTTCTCTACACTTCTCATGTTTAGCTCAGAAATAAAAAACACAGGAGACAGCATATTTTATACTTACCTCAGCTCTACAGATGCAACATTACCCAGTCCTTCAAAAAATGCTCCCTTGGAAAGACGCTTAGCGATGAAACTGCGAAGCTCTGGCTCCACTTCAGATGGCAGATTAGTATCCACCAAGGAGAGGCTTGACAAATGAAAGACACACATTTCTTACCAGTAGTACAGGCACATCTCTAAATCACATATGATGTGCCAAAGACAGGGCCTTGGTTTCTCTCTCAACAGGGCCCCTATGTAGCCCAGGCTGGTCTTGAACTAACTACATAGCCTAGGTTAACCTAAAACTTCCCCCACGCTCTTAAGTGCTGGGATCACAGCTATGTATTGCCACTCCAATTCTAGTGTCTCTTCTAGGAATGCTGTCTACTTGATGACCCTATTGCTCAGTGTTATTGTTTGGATTTAGAATGTTCCCAAAGGCTCCCAGACCATAGTACTACTGGAAATATTAGAACCTTTAGGAGGTAGAAGGAAGTCACTGAAGTATGACCTTAACAACATATTAGAACCCTAACTGGGGGCTGGAGAGATGGCTCAGAGGTTAAGAGCACTGACTGTTCTTCCAGAGGACCTGAGTTCAATTCCCAGCAAAACCACATGGTGGCTCACAACCATCTATGATGAGGTCTGGTGCCCTCTTCTGTAAAACTGTATGCATAATAAATAAATAAATCTTAAAAAAAAAACAAAAAAAAAACAAAAAAAAAAAAACAAAAAAAAAAACCTAACTGCTTGGCCAGCTGGCTGGAAGCTTGCCTGCCTCTCACTTTTTCCCTTTCTCCCTAGCTACACGAGGTTAACAGGCTCTTCTGTAGCATACTCCTGCCATAAACTCCTGTGTTGCCACAGGCTCACAGGCAACAGGGTCAAGAAACCATGGACTGAAACTTCTGAAACTGAGCTAAATTAACCTTTCCCCTTAAAGACGATTATTTTCCCAGGTGAAGTGGCACAAGTCTTTTTAGTCTCAGCAAGTAGGAGGGAGAGGCAGGTGTGGAGCAATGTGAATTTTCTCCTTCTACCTTATGAATTCTGCATATGAAACTCAATTCACTAGGCTTGGCAGCAAGTGCCTTGACATTCATTTAGACCTATTTGGTGGGTTTTTGTTTGTTTATTTTAGAATTCTTAAAAACATTTATTGCTGTTTCTATTAAGTATATGTGTATGTATGTCTGTGTATGTGTATGAGTGAATGCCACATGTGTTTGGGTGCCCTCAGAGTCCAAAAGAAAATGTCAGATAACCTGGATCTGGAGTTAGAGGTGGCTGTGAGCCACCTGACATGGGTGCTGGGAACTGAACTTGGATCCTCTGAAAAATAGTATGTGCTCTTTGCACATACACAGAGATCCATGCCTCTAGCCTCTTTTTATTTTTATTTTTTTTATGTGTGTGTGGGTTGTTTTGTCTGCATGTTTGTGCACCAAATGTGTACCTGGTGTCTCTGGAGGCCAGAGGAGGGCATCAGCTTCCTGGAACTGGAGTCACATATGGTTGTGAGCCACCATGTGGATGACAGACATTGAACCTGGAAGAGCAGCCACTTCCCTTAACCAGTGAGCCATTTCTCCAGCCCCAAGTTTTTTTTTTTTTTTTTTTTCCTTCCTTTTTTCAAAGATAGAGTATCATGTAGCTCAGTCTGCTTTAAATTTACAGTGTAACTGAGGATGACCTTCAACTGCTTTTGTATGCACACATGAATATACATATGTGTATGCAGGATATTTGTGTATTCATGTGCACATACTTATAGAGGCTAGAAGTTAACCTGTTCCTCAGATGATATCCATTTTTGAGGCAGGATCTCTCACTGGGACCTGGGCTTATGGATTAGATTAGGCTGGCTAGCTAATAAGACCCAGGGATTCTCCTCTCTCTGCCTATCCTGGGCTGAGATTACAAGTACACCATTCTGGGGCTGGAGAGATGGCTCAGCGGTTAAGAGCACCGTCTGCTCTTCCAGAGGACCCGGGTTCGATTCCCAGCACCCACATGGCAGCTAACAACTGTCTGTAGTTCCAGTTCCAGGCAAAACACCAAGGCAAATAAATAAATAATAAAGTTTTTAAAAAAAAAAACAAAAAAAAAAAACAAGTACACCATTCTATGCAGCTTTTACCTGGATTCTGGGAACTGACCTCAGGTCCTCATATACTTTATAGACTGAGCTATCTCCCTACCCTGACACTGAACTCCTACTCTTCCTGCATTGCACCTCCTAAGTGCTGGAATTACAGGTGAATGCCACCCTGTTCAGCTGCTGTGTTTTTAATTTATTTTTGCTTTGTTTTGAGACAGGGTTTCTCTGTGAAGTGTTGACTATTCTGGAACTTGCTCTGTAGACCAAACTGCCTCAAACTCAGAGATCTGTATGCCTCTGCCTCCTAAGTGCTCCACCCCACCCCAGCTTTATTTTTAAATATAGATATTTATAGAAATAATATTTTTATCATATATAGATATTGATAGAAATACTATCTTGAATTTTTACTTTAGTTGCAGTCAAGAAACTCAAAAGAATTCTATATCTGGGTAATCACAGGAGCATTATCAGTATTTGCATCTGCTCTTGCCTTGAGTGCAAGAGCCAAGGAGGGAATCAAAAGAGGTTCCTAGGGGATAGAAGGAGCTGATACTTGACTCAGAGAAAGCTCAGTAGCAACAGGACACTGATATCTACAGATATTCACAGATCATGAAAACACAGGAGTTAGCTTAACTGTTTTTACCTGAAATCATCACCAGAGGGAGTTTCTGCACTTGTGCCACTAGATCGCCCATCATCGCTATCCCCTCGATGCTGTGTCAATCTGCAAGATGCAATACAACAAACAGTAGTATCAGTTATAGCCTGTACATCAAGCAGAGTATCCAGCCTTTGCAAGCTGGGTAAAAAGCATAGAATCAACTAAAATGCTGTAAGGCCAAATAAATCCCATAAAAGAGTGCTCACAAGGGCCCCCTTTCTCTTCCGAGTATTTAATGAGTGAAAACACATCTAATGTCCCAAAAGTTTGAAGAAACTCCTCTTTAAAAATAAATTTAAAAAATAAATAAATAAATTAAGGACTGGAGAGATGATGGCTCAGCGGTTAACAGCATTAGCTGCTTCTCCTGAGGACTTGGGTTCATTTCCCAGCACCCATATGGCAGCTCACAATTGCCTGTAACTCCTGTTCTGGGGGCTCAGACACCCTCACACATACAAGCAAGCAAAATACTGATGCATATATTTTTTTTGATTATGAAAAAAGTAACTAATTAAAATAAAAAACAGACAAGGCCTGGAGGGATATCTCAGCAGTTAAGAGCACTCATTGCTCTTCGGAAAGGATCCAAATTAGGTTCCCAACACCTACTTAGGGCATCTCATAATCAAGTTCTAGGTGTATCTCATTCCTCTGGTCTCAGTGGGTACCCGCATGCATGTGCAAATACCCACACGGAGATATGTAATTAAAAATGTAAAATACATCTTTAAAAAAAATCCCAGGCTGGAGAGATGGCTCAGAGGTTAAGAGCACTGACTATTCTGTCAGAGGTCCTGAGTTCAATTCCCAGCAACCACATGGTGGTTCACAACCATCTATAATGACATCTGGTACCCTCTTCTGTATACTGTATACATAATAAATAAATCTTAAAAAAAAAAAAAAAAAAAAAATCCCAGGGCCAGAAGGGCTCCAGGAAAGTCAGCCGCTAGGGTGGGCGGGAGAAAGGCTGCAAGGAAAATAGAGGGCGGGATGAAAGTGTGTAGTAGAAATGAAGGCCAATAGGGAACAGACACTGAAGGACTGCATTGAATAGACGTCAGGGGCTTCGGTGATGGGAGCTAAAAGAGGGCAGAGGGCTTAGGGGTGCAGGGCATAAAAGCCCAGACGGGCCGTGAGGAACCGACTGAGGTCAGGAGAGCCCATCGGGTCAGAGACCTTGGCTGGGAGAGGAGATGGCGAGTGGGGGTTTCGGGGTGCAATGCTGGGCGGCGGAGCCGCGGGGGCAGCGGGCAGGACGCGGGCACCTGCTTCCGCGGTAGCTGTACAGGCAATAGTGTCTGCTGGGTGGCGGCTCCAGTCTCCGCTCCTCCGCAGAGCCACCCTCCTCGCTGCTCTCCAGCTCCTTTTCATCCCCATCCAGGGATTCCTGCAAAGACGGGAGCATCGCAGCAGCCTCCTCGCGGCCCTGTGTCCCCGTCAAACCATTCCCCCGCAGCCCGGCAGGCCTCTGTGCGCTGGCTCGACCTCCTCCCCGCCCTCGCACACCTGAGTTCCGCTAGCTTTCTGAGTCCGGATAAGAAAGCCCAGTTGGAAAGACGCCCTCTTACCGAGTTGACTCTGAATGAGAATCCCTTACTAAGTATTTTTAACTGACTTTCCTCCACCAGTTGACCTATCAAAAAGACAGTATCTGCTGAAGATGGTACAGCTGCTCTTCTGCCTTCCTCTTCCCGTGTGCAAAAAAAAGACATGCATATAACAGTTTGATCAAAGACGAATTTAGCCTGCTCTGGTGGAGCGTCGCTTTAATTCTTACCACTCTAGAGGCAGCAGGATCTCCGTGAGCTCTAGGCCTCCCTGGTTTACATACCACGTTCCAAGCCAGGCAAGGCTACACAGTGAGACCTGCTTTAAAAATAAAACTAAATAAATAGGGGCTGGAGAGATGGCTCAGAGGTTAAGAGTACTGACTGTTCTTCCAGAGGTCCTGAGTTCAATTCCCAGCAACCACATGGTGGCTCACAACCATCTATAATGTCATCTGGTGCCCTCTTCTGTATACTGTATGCATATAAATATATCAATGTTTCAAAACAAACCTTAAAAAAAAAAACTAAATAAATAAAGGCAAGACTTTGGGAGATGGTAGAGCCCTCTCCTAATCCCAGCACCTTGAAGGCAGAGGCAGACAGATCTTCTGGATTATAACCAGCCTTATGTACAGAGAGAGTCTCAGGACAGTCAAAGAAACCCTGTCTCAAAAATCCAATAATAATAAGAATACACAAAGTTAATAATTTAATAATACTAATAACACCAACAATATTAATGTAACATAAATTAATTGTATCATATTTATTAATAAATTCATACATCATTGATACATTGATATTACACTGACAATGTTATTTTATTAATATCATATCGATGGATTAATATTAATAAATTAATAATTATGTAATAATTTACATGTAATGAACTTAAATTTAATTTAATAAATTTAATAATAATGATTCGATAATCAAAAATAGGCATAAATCTAAAATGGAGTGTGAGAGAGAGTTTTAAATTCTTGAATTTAGCTGGGTGGTGATGGCTCACACATTTAATTACAGCACTTGGGAGGCAGAGGCAGATGGATCTCTATGCTTTCACAGCCAGCCTGGTCTACAGAGCAAGCTCCAGGACAGCCAGGGCTGTTACACAGACAGTATCTTCATTGTTTATCACACTAGATAAGTAGTCAAATCTGCTTAAAACCTCGAATTTGTTTTGTCTCTTTTTGGGTGGGTGGTGGTAATAGATTCCATGTGCTAAGCACAAGCTCTCTCGTCAATGAACTGTTTAGCTAGAATGCACATCTGCTTCTGTGACCATTAAGATAATTGGAATATAATCTCTTTGAGATGTCAGTTTCTTGGGTGATCTAAATGTACCATTACATTCTACTTGGAAGCACTGTTTTGTGTAAAAACCCTGTCTCAAACAAACACATAAATAAATAAATTCTTGAATTTAAGGAATGCTTTCTAAACACAACAAAATGTTTAGAATCCATCCATAGAAACTTTTTTTTAGCTGATTATATAAAAATTAAATAGGTAGGTAACCTGTGTGGCTTGAAGGAAAAATATTCCACAAAATATTAAATTTATTTTGAGCTAAGATGAGTGACCCTGGCCACAAGCTCAAACTCCCAGAATTACATAGTTTTCCCATGAAAGAGATTGTACAAACTTTTTTAAATTATTTATTTATTATGTATACAGTACACAGAAGAGGGTACCAGATGTCATCATAGATGGTTGTGAGTCACCATGTGGTTGCTGGGAATTGAACTCAGGATCTCTGGAAGAACAACCAGTGTTCTTAACCTCTGAGTCATCTCCTCAGCCTGAGATTGTACAAACTTTTATATTCCCAAAAGAAAATAGGTAGAATCATCAAGGAAGGGAAGCTATTCTACAAAACAAAGATGGCCTTTTTAACTAGGCAATGAAATGTTTTACAGTGTTTTCATGTTATCATTCTTGGCTTTGAGATTGGGTCTGCAAAGCTTTTACCTCTCAAGAATTCTCCTGGTAGTCACAAGATGCTAACTCATATACAAAAGTTCACAGTAAATAGATACTAAAGGGCCTAAAAGATAGATTAAGATGACTTTGACTTCCCAGCTGCCACATTTCATCTATTTGAGATATAGGGCTCCCTACAGTCAGCCAAGGTCAATCTTCAAGCTCTTGAATGTAGATCAGGCTTCTTTGGAGAAGTTCAGTTTTGTGAAGCTTCAGTTCACAAAATAAATGATAATCTTCCAAAAAATTCCTCCCACATTTATATTAGATGAAGGCTTTCATTTATGAGAGGGATGAGAGAGAAAAAGAGGCATGGAAAGAGGAGAGGAAGCAGTTAGCAAAAGAAAAACAAGACTATATAAATAGCCCACTCAGTATCAAAATGGTATGATGGGATATGTGGTGGTTTGAATGGTATCCACAGGCTTGGTCCCCAATTGGTGGATTTGTTGGAAAGGATTAAGAAGTGTGGCCTTATCAGAGGAAGTGTGTCACTTAGAACAGACTTTGAGGTTTCAAAGGCTTAAGCTATTCCCAGTGTGTCTCTGCATCCTGCTTGTGGTTCTGGGACGTGAGCTCTAGGCTGCTTCTGCTACGAGGCCTTCCCTCCAGCATCAGGGACTTGAACTCTCTGAAGCCATTAGGCCAGTTAATTGCCTTGGTCATGATGTGTTATCACAGGAACAGATAACAGATGAGCACTATGTGAAGATGGAGGGAGAATTGAGTGATGTATCTACAAGCTAAGATACCATTGCTGGAAGCTTTGGAGAAAGGCATTTAAACACAGTCTTATCTAAGCTTTCAAAAGAGTATGGCCCCACTGACACCTTCATTTCAATTTAAAAATCTCCATAATGGGAAGAAAATAAATTTTTGTTTTGTTTTGTTTTGTTTTCTCCTCTTGAGACAGGGTTTCTCTTTGCTTCAGCTCTGGCTGTTCTGGAACTCATTTTGTAGACCTTGAACTCACCAAGATCTGCCTGCTTTTGCCTCTCAAGTGCTGGGATCAAAGACATGGTCCACCACCACCCAGCTAATTTCTGTTGTTTTAAACTGCCTAGTTTTGGGTATGTTGCTATGTCAGCCCAAGAAAACCAATACAGAGTATTCTTTCCCAACGCCCTTTTTCCTGCTCCAGTATGTATTGTTTGTTCATATCATTTCCTAATGGATTCCATTTTTTTGTCTGGTTCTGTATGGCTCACTCCTGATATACTGAAGTTCCTCCTCTAAGACCATCTTCTGAAAGAATATGTGAAGAAAGTTTGAAGTCTTTGCATGTCTGAAATGTTCTCATATATCTGAAAGTATGTCTTCAAATGCCTTTATTGTATTCTCCTGCATGATTGGACAGATCCTAGAAATATGATTTTTGACGGATATTATTGGATATTGAATTCTAGGTTGAAAAAAGCTCCCCTAAGATTCTAAAGGCTCTTTCTTTGATAGAATATTCTCTTTTTAAAGATTTATTTGTTGGCTAATCTTGGCTGTTAACTTGACTTTGTCTGTAATCAATTGAAGCCCAAATTGCTGGACACTCCTGTGAGTAGCTTTCTTGATTAGTTTATCTGAAACAGGAAGACCCACCCTTAATCTTGACCACACTTTCTTGGGACAGCTCTGATTAAAGGTCTTGAAAGAAGTCTTTTGTCTGCTTGCCCTCATCTTGCTGGCAAGTCTTATTGTCTTGTTACTTTAGTTGCTATTTAACCTGACTTCTCCATGATTCCAAGGTAGACCCTAACCCTAGCCCTAACTCTAACCCTTAAGCCCCAGATTGGGACTGCAGAGACATCCAGTTTGGTGGACTAAAGATGAGGGATTCTCGGCCTTTCTATCATAAGTAAGCTATTGTTGGACTATCCAGAACACAGCCTAATAAATGTCCTTTTACTCTATGTGTCTTGTTTCTTTAGAGATTCCTGACTAAAACAGTGTGTGTCTTTGTGATTATGCCACATGTATGCAGGTACCCAGAAAGGCCAGAAGAAGATCTTATTCCCGAAGTGGATTTATAAGTGATTGAGGGGCATCTGATGTGGGTGTTGGAAACTGAACTCAAGTATTCTGGAAGAGCAACAGTGCTCTTAACCACTGAGACATCTCTCTAGCCTCCAATTGCAAGAATATTCCTTTAAAAGTATAAACACACCAGTTGGGTATAGTGGCACACACCTTTGATCCCAGCACTAGGGAGGCAGAGGCAGGAGGGTCTCTTAGTTCAAGGCCACCTTGGTCTACAGAGTATGTTCCAGAACAGTTAGGGCTATACAGAGAAATCCAGTCTCAAACAAACAAACAAACAAACTATAGATATGCCTAGTGTGGAAGGGCATGCCTTTAATTCTAGCATTAGAGAGGCAGAAACAGGGGCTGGAGAGATGGCTCAGCGTTTAAGAGCACTGACTGTTCTTCCGAAGGACCTGAGTTCGATTCACAGCATCCACATGGCAGCTAACAACTGTCTGTAATTCCAAGATCTGATACCTTTACACAGATATACATGCAGGCAAAACACCAATTCATATAAAATTAAAAAATTAAATATTTAAAAAAAAGAGAGAGGCAGAAACAGGCAAATATCTGTGGCCAGCAAGTATTACATAGTGAGACTCTTCCCCAAACAAACAACAATAACACACACAAACACTGAGCATGGATTATACCTGTATTTTTAGCACTTGGGAGGTGGAAGCAGAAGGAATAGGAGTTCAAGGTCATCAGTGGCTGTTAGTATGGAGGTTCTGGCCTGTCCTGCCTGGGGTCCACACTTGCAAACCTGCAGTCTCACAAAAACGCACAGATGCTTATATTAATTGTATGCTGATTGACCTATGGCTCAGGCATATTACTAGCCAGCTCTTTCTCTTAACCTATGATTCTGATCTTGTTCAGCCATGGGGCTTGGTACCTTTTCTCAGAGCAGCATAGTCATCCTCTATGGATCCATCTGCTGGATTCTCTGTGGCATCTCTACTCTTCTTGTTCCCAGAGTTTTCTTAGTATGGTAGCCCTGCTCACACTTCCTGTCTGCCTTCCGCTAATCAGCATTTTTATTAGACCAGTAGGCGAGACAATTATTTACAATGTAACAGTATAATCCCACTACAACTAGCTACATAGAAAGTTCAAGGGCCAACCTGAACTATATGGTACTCTATTTTGAAAATCAAAACTAGCAATCATAAAAAATATAAGTGAGTGACTTATTTTTAATTATTTATTTATATGTATGATTATATAAGTGATTTATTTTTAATTATTTATTTATATGTTTTTTTTTTTTTTTTTTTTTTGCCTGCACGTATGTATTTATACTACTTAAGTGCCAGGTGCCTGTGAAAGCCAGAAGAAGGCATTGGATTTTCTGGAACTGAAGTTACAAGTGGTTGTGAATCACCATATGAATGCTGAGAATTGAACCCAGGTCTTCTGGGAGAGCAACAGGTGTTTTTAGCCACTGATCCAGCTCTCCAACCTTTTTAGAACAATTTTAGATATACAGAAGAATTAAGAATACCATACCTCATCTAGTAGCATGGCACATTAGTAAGATTTTCTTAAAATTTTTTTAATATTGATTTTTATTTCTATGTGAATTGGTGTTTTGCCTGCATGTATAACTATGTAATGGTGTCAGATCCTGGAATTACAGACAGTTGTTAGCTGCTATGTGGATGCTGGGAATCAAACTCAGGTCCTACAGAAGAACAGTCAGTGCTCTTTACCACTGATCCATCTCTTCAGCCCTAGTAAGATATTTTTGTTACAATCACTGACACTTTGTTATTAAGTGAAATCCATAATTCAATCAAATTTCTTTACTTTTCATGTAATATCATTAGTATCCTAAGATACTGTTACATCTCCCTGACACATCTCTTGAAACTTCTTTTTAAATCCTTGCTAGATTTGACAAATATTAGTTAACTGTTCAGTAGAATTCCCTTCTATTGGTTGATTTTTTTTCTTCCTGCTTCTCAGCATCCTGAGTCCTGGGATTACAAGTGTGCTCCACCATTTCTAGCTCTTTATCATAGGTGCTGTTGATCTCAAAGGGGTAGATTTTGGTTATTAGCTTGGGGAAGAGGACCACAGTTGGCATCCACCAAGCTTCCTGGAATGTCAAGGGTAGATGTTCTCATTATTCAGTGACTTTGTTCTCCTGGGTAAGGTCCAATTTCTTTCTCTCTCTCTTTTTTTTTTTTTTTTTTGGTGGGGGCAATAGAGGGTTGAGACAGGGCTTCACTCTGTAGCCCAGGCTGGCCTTGAACTCAAAGAGATGGGCCTGCCTCTGTCTCCCAAGTGCTGGGATTGAAGTCATGTGTCACCACCACCTGGCCCCAATTCCAGTTTGTTATTATTTTTCTTTCCTTCCCTTGCTGTGTTATTTGGGTTACTTTCTCATTTGAGGTGATTGTGTCCACAGTTCAGGGTTGGGGATGTGTGTTCTCCTTGAGTGTAGAGTTTCTGTTTAAATCTGTGTGTTCTTCAAAGGACAGTGTGGTCCCTGAGGAGAAAAAACTTAGCTCAAGAATCCCCATTTTTCATTTTAGTGGCTATTTTGTAAAAAGGTAAATTAAAATTTAGTTTTGCATTCTGGCAGGGTGGGGGGTGGTGGTGGTAGTGCCCAGTTCTGGGAGAATAGTCATGCCTGATCAGTCCTGGGAAAAGAACGTGCCCTAAAAGAATAGAGATAGCAGGGCACCTCCCCAGTTCTCAAAAAAATGTAGCTTCCTACCTGCCAAGCTCTGGGAGATTAGCCAAGACATCTGCCCAGTTCTGGGAGAGGAATAGATTCTTGTTTGCTCAGTTCTGGGGTTATAGGCATGAGACACTTCACCAAATTTGAATCTTTTATTTCATTTATTTTACCATTATTATTGGCTTTTTGAGACAGGGTTTCTCTGTGTAACAGCTCTGTCTGTCCTGGAACTGGCTCTGTAGACCAGACTGACCTTGAACTCTCAGAAATCTTGCCTCTGTCTCCATTTGCTAGGATTAAAGGCATGTTTCACCACCACCTGGAGGCTTTTATTATTTTTTTAATGAACATTTTCATGTGTCCTAGGTTGTCTCCAGCTCAGCCTGGGCATTAATTCTGGATCCTTCAACCCCAGTCTCCTGAATTCCCAGATTACTGCCATGTCCCATCACCATCCTTTGTCTTAGAAGCCTTCTGTGGAGGCTGGAGAGATGGCTCAGCGGTTAAGAGCACCGGCTGCTCTTCCAGAGGACCTAGGTTCAATTCCCAGCAACCACATGGCAGCTAACAACTGTCTGTAGTTCCAGTTCCAGGCAAACACCAAGGGAAATAAATACTTTTTTTTTTATTAAAAAAAAAAAAAAAGAACCCTTCTGTGGTTTCCAGAGACTTCAGTATGACATTCCACTTTTCCTATTCTTCTTAGCTGTCTCTATGCTTACTTTTGAAGTCTTTCCAGGATTATCTTTCGATACCAGCACTTTTCCTGTCCTGTTATTTTAGGTTCAAAGCTTTAAACACTGCATTTTTTTCTCTACATAGCCCTGGCTGTCCTGGAGCTGGCCATATAGACCAAGCTGGCCTTGGATTCACAGAGACCAGCCTGCCTCAGACTCCCAAATGCTGGGATTAATAGTGTACACCACCATGCTTTGCTCATCGCATTAAAAACAAATAAACTAGGGACAAAGTGAGGCTTTGTTGCCCAGGCTGGCCTCCAGCTCTTGGACTCATAGGGTCTTCTGGGTCAGCCTTCTGAGTACTAGGACAACAGACCTCAAATTAATGAGATGTCCACCTTACTTGTTTGCATTGAACCTTCTAGGATCTTTCTAGACATTCTTGTGATTGTCAAAGCTGTTTAGGATTGCCCTCTTTTGAGGTTCTGCAGCACTTTGCATTTCCCTCATCTTTATGACCGAACTGACCTCTACTGCCTCCTTGACTGTCGCTAAAACGCTGACTTCTTTGACCACATAAGCCAGACTACCAAAATGAGCCATCCAGCAACCCAAAGAAAATTTACAAATCGGTCAAGTCAGAACTGGGCCCACACTTTTAATCCCAGCTCTCAGAAGCAGAAGCACAAATTTACATAGAGAGTTCCTTGACAGGCAGGATGTAGAGACCCCTTCTCAAAAACACAAACAAAAGCATCAAAACAAATTGTTTAATCTCAGAACTCGGGAGACAGAGGCAGGCTGGTCTCTGTGAGTCTAAGGTCTGCTTGGTCTACAGTACAAATTCCATAACCCCTGAGACTATACAGAGAAACCCTGTCTTGAAAAGACAAACCAATCAAAAAAAAAATCAAATTGGTCATATCCCAATTTTTATCTGTCTGTAACTTATCCTTAAATATACAACCTTTTTTATAATTACAGTAATCTTTTATAATCTGGTAATGTTTTCCTCTCTCCAATTTGCAGAAGTGTAGGCGGACCAACAGGCGGAGATAAACACTAAGGATTAAGGGTGTGAACAGACACACAGCCCATACCGCTTAACCCCATGAAATGGCCGCAACGCATCTCCACCCACGTAGGGGCCGAGCCTCGCGTCACGTGACCCGACCCAGCTCTCGCCGCGGTGGCTGACGGGAAGTGGAGAGAGAACGAGGGTGTCGGCCATTTTGTGTCTGTTTCCTTCGGGACGCGGCTGTGGCGGTTGGTTCGGAGAATCGGGCGATTTCCTTCTGGTTATTCCAGCTTCTTCTCGCCTCCTTTCGACCTGGTCTGTAGAGCGCAGTTATGGGTCGCAAGAAGAAGAAGCAGTTGAAGCCGTGGTGTTGGTATCCTTTGTGGGATTGTCGTGAAGGCCGGGCGTGGGTGTCGCTTATTGAGGACTCAAAGGCCTGGCTTAGGCCTGGACGGGGCACGGCCCGGCCCGCGTGCTTCGGTGGCCGGGTTAGGATTTGGATGGTTTCTTGTAAAATGGGGTTCCCACAGCGGGAAGGCTTCGGCATTTAATGGAGCTATTCTCGGTGACTCAGGAGCTTCTTTAGTATGAGTGTTGGGCCTGGAGTCCCATTGCAGTCGCCCCTAAGGACTCGTGTCTCCCCTGTTTCTTTGAGGATCCCTTAAAAAAGAACTTAAAGTTTGGAATAATAGGCTCATTGACTCCTTGGAGAACTGAATTGTGAATATCTCGAGTCCCGTCCCCCCCCCCCCCCCCCGTGGCGGTATGCTGGTTTCCGCGTCTCTTTCTGGCGCCCTAATCTTCAGGAAGCCTTCTCTTAACGGGGTGGAGTTTCTAATATTTGCTACCCATTTTTGTAGGACTGGGGAAAATGCTGTTTGAAAAGGAAGCTATTTTTTCTCATGTTTTCTGGAAGCATTAACATACTTAAGCTTAAATTTGAGTTTTATGTATTACATGTAGGTGATTTTTCTCAAGATATCTTATTAAAATTGTCAGCAATTAGGTAAAAATCGGTCATGAATTTTGTAATAACGCTCATAGGAAAAAATCTTGTGAGGTCAGAAATCCTAGTATTGTGGATTAAACATGTGAGTTTATATTCCCTTATGGTATAAATTAATAATGGAATTGGAAGACATTTCATGGATGAGTTGAATTAGTTGAATGTGCCCTTTGCCGGTGAAGTTGATCTTTGATTATCAGTGTTGATGAATTCTGATTTTCTTCTGTACATCTAATGAATTTTCCTGAAATTACTTCTTTCTCTTTTTACTTTTTCAGGCCCAATGCACAGAGATCCACCAGCCTTTGCCTTCCGAGTGCTGGTGATCAAAGGCATGGGCCACTTCTGGCTTTCTTTTTTTTTTTTAAATTCATTAGATGGAATATCCATAGATTGCTTCACTCTACTGGGCTTATGTTTTCTGTTGCCTTAGCTTTCACACAACTGTGATAGCCTTGACAGATATTTTTGTTGATATGGGGTCATTTTTGTGCAGTGTTTTGGGCCTTAATGCTGACTAGGTATTGCAACAGAGATTTTGATGATGAGAAGATCCTTATACAGCACCAAAAAGCAAAACATTTTAAATGTCACATATGTCATAAGAAATTGTACACAGGACCCGGGTTAGCTATTCATTGCATGCAGGTAAGGATTACTCTTCTGTATTTAGTTTTTGTTGCCTTGTGATTTGTAATGACATGGAAAAAGAATCTTGAATTTGTCTTTGGGACCAGTATCTTCATTGTTTATCACACTAGATAAGTAGTCAAATCTGCTTAAAACCTCGAATTTGTTTTGTCTCTTTTTGGGTGGGTGGTGGTAATAGATTCCATGTGCTAAGCACAAGCTCTCTCGTCAATGAACTGTTTAGCTAGAATGCACATCTGCTTCTGTGACCATTAAGATAATTGGAATATAATCTCTTTGAGATGTCAGTTTCTTGGGTGATCTAAATGTACCATTACATTCTACTTGGAAGCACTGTTTTGTGTAATTCCTGGATTTTCTTTTTTTTTTTTTTTAAACACTTTTTATTTATTTGCCTTGGTGTTTGCCTGGAACTGGAACTACAGACAGTTGTTAGCTGCCATGTGGGTGCTGGGAATAGAACCCGGGTCCTCTGGAAGAGCAGACGATGCTCTTAACCGCTGAGCCATCTCTCCAGCCCCCAATTCCTGGATTTTCATGAGTGATTTATTTACTTATTTTTTAAGTCTATATTTGTGCTCTTAGTGAGACTAGCAGATACCCCTGGAGCTGGATTTTCAGGCAGCATTTTTGCATTCTAATGTCATAAGTTTATATTAAAACTGGAATTGTAGTTTAATGGTAGGTCTTTTGCCTAGTGTGCTTGAGGCTCTTGATGCTATAAAAAGGCCCCCTTCCTTCTGTGCATTATTTTTTTTTTTTTTTTTTTTTTTAAACTTTATTTATTATTTATTTGCCTTGGTGTTTGCCTGGAACTGGAACTACAGACAGTTGTTAGCTGCCATGTGGGTGCTGGGAATCGAACCCGGGTCCTCTGGAAGAGCAGACAGTGCTCTTAACCGCTGAGCCATCTCTCCAGCCCCCCCTTCTGTGCATTATTGTAGTAACCATTTAGGTTTATCTTTTTATTTATTTTTTTTAAACTTTATTTATTTATTTGCCTTGGTGTTTGCCTGGAACTGGAACTACAGACAGTTGTTAGCTGCCATGTGGGTGCTGGGAATCGAACCCGGGTCCTCCGGAAAAGCAGACGGCGCCCTTAACCACTGAGCCATCTCTCCAGCCCCCTTATATTTATTTTAAAACATTAATTTTTAGTATTATGTGTGTGTCTGATAATGTGCCTGGCAGTACAGTTGGTGTTGGAGGCCAGTAGAGGTGCTATCCTCTGGACCTGGAATTATAGATAGTAAAGTACCAAAGTTTGGTTCCTTACCAGATGTGTGTGTGTGTTTGTGTGTCTGTCCCTAATCGCTAAATCATCTCAAACTTCATCCATTTATTTATTTATTTTTTAAGCTTTATTTATTTATTTGCCTTGGTGTTTGCCTGGAACTGGAACTACATACAGTTGTTAGCTGCCATGAGGGTGCTGGGAATCGAACCCGGGTCCTCTGGAAGAGCAGACAGTGCTCTTAACTGCTGAGCCATCTCTCCAGCCTCGCCTCATTCATTTATTGTGTGTGCATGTTCACTTATAGTTTGTGGCCTGACTCTTTTTTGAGACAGTTTCTCTGTGTAATAGCTCTGGCTGTGCTGGAACTTGCTCTGTAGACCAGGCTGGCCTTGAACTCAAAAGAAATCTGCCTGCTTCTGTCTCCCTAGTGCTGGGATTAAAGGCTTCCAGGCAAGGAGTGTGATTTCTTAAACCATGTGGATTCCAGGGATTGAACCTTTACCAGTGGAGACATCTCCTTGGCCCATAGTATCTGCTCTTAAAGTATTTGAGAATGCTTTCTTTAGTCTTATAGTTATCGTGTTTTAGACTCTTAAGGAAATATGCTCTTGAGTTTGATACCCGGGGTACAGTGAAACTTAGTTTCAAAGCCCCAAAACAAAGGCCATCATTTTAAAGCCTACAGTTCTGTAGACCTATAGTAGTATGCTATAATAGCTCCTTGTTTGACAGATGTTTAGTGAAGGTTAAGTTAAAGAATAGTTTTCATGTACGTTTTAGCAGTATTTTCTGTGCTCTGTAGCTACTTGTAGAGTGGGTGACTGTTGATGGGAAGAGGTAGAACATTTTCATTAGTCACAGAAAATTTCTATGAAATATCATTGTATTAGACACTTGTTTTAGATATAATTGGGTACAGAGTACCCATAGAGTTTAGGTTTATATTGTGGAAGAAAATAACAAAGTAGTTTTTCTCATGATGATAAATAAAATGAAAACAAGGTAAGAAATAAGACTAAGAAGCTGTCTGATGGGGCCGGAGAGATAGCTCAGTGGTTAAGAGCACCGTCTGCTCTTCCAGAGGACCCGGGTTTGATTCCCAGCACCCATATGGCAGCTAACAACTGTCTGTAGTTCCAGTTCAAGGCAAATAAATAAATAAAAAGTGCTTTTTTTTTTTTTTTTAAAAAAAAAAAAAGAAGCTATCTGATATGAAGAGATCTGAGAAGTGGGTATATTCCAAAGAATAGCAAAAGACCTGTATTGAAGGATTTTCCTTTGAGTGAAAGGGTAGGATGTTTGTTAATCCTGAATGAAAGGGGTTTAAATACTGAAAGCATGCCTTTGATGGTGTATACACTTGAGGCACTATGCTGACATTTTAACTCTGCCTTTCACATCCTAGGTTTTCTTTTCATGTGTTCGTGAGTGTAAGTGCTGGAATTAAAAACATGTGCCATGACTGCCTGGCTCCTTTTATACTTTTAAAGAAAGGGCCATTGTGTCCAGAGCTTGGAAATACTGTGGAGTACTGTGAAATCAGTTAGAGTTGGAGGTTAAAGGAAAGAGGCTGTGCTGTCAGAACAGACTTTGCTGGTATTTTGACTTGAAGTCTGAAAAAAGGGAATTAAAGGATAATTTGAAGGTATTTGCAGAAAGAAAAATTACTTTAGGGAGTCTGATATAGCTCAGTGGGTAAAGGTGCTTGCATTCAGGCTTTAACTGGACTGAGACCTGAATTTGATCCCTGGGACTCACATGGTAGGAGAGAATCAAATTACACAAAGTTGTACTCTGATCTCCTCCACATGTGGGATGTGGCATTGCTTACCCCTTCAAGACATAAATAATTCAAAAGAAGACAACATTTTTTTAAGTCCCAAATGTTACTTGTTATGTAGATGAGATAAGTTCAGATTTAGAGTTCAAATGACTGGTGTTTTAAAGCCATAAATGGTCAAAGTAGGAATTGAATATAGAAAGTCTTAAGGTAGATCCATTAGTTATTTTACTAGGTGGTCTATGACTGGTTTTTAGTTTAAAAGACTTAAATGAATTGCTTTTATCAAATCGTTTGTTTTTTTATTTTAGGTGCATAAAGAAACCATAGATGCTGTACCAAATGCAATACCTGGGAGAACAGATATAGAGCTGGAAATATACGGCATGGAAGGTATTCCAGAAAAAGATATGGATGAAAGACGGCGACTTCTTGAACAGAAAACACAAGGTAAAGTTTATAGAGTTTTGAAGTATAGCTTCATGTTTCGAGTATTGCTATTTCACCCATAAATTTAAATTTGTAGTTTATCATTGTATGCTTTGGGTTAATGTGTCCTGGCACATATATGGAAGATAATAGGGCAACTAACTGCAGTTTGTTTTGAGGTTTGAACACAAATAGTCTGGCTTGTACTTTTATATGCTGAGCCTTTTCACTGTTCTCAGTAGATATGATAACAGTTGTGCACTACTGCACTGAGCTCCTAATTCTAATAGCTCTTTAATATGTGTTTGGGTGCTTTGCCTGCACATATGCTTGTGTTTCACTGTGTCTGGTGCTCAAAAACTGGAGTTACACATGACTATGAGCTGCCTGTGTGCTGGGAACTGAACATGAGTCATCTCTTTAGCCCCTCCAATTTCAATCTTTAGTTATGTTTTATGTTTACTGCTTTTATTGTCTAAGAATTTCAAGCTGGGCCTGGTAGAAAATGTTACCAATCTGATATTGAAATTTTTAAGACAATGTGTACGAGTGAAAGTATGTGTATTATTTGGGTAACCAGTGCCTAATAGGGTCAGAAGAGGGTATTCGATCCCCAGAAACTGGAGTTGATTCCCAGAGATACCTGCTGCTGCCTCCAGAGTTTAGAGATTAAGGTCATGAACAACATTAATTTTTCTTTTTTAGTTGTTGAGGTTATTTTTTTCTCTTTTATGTGAGAATTAAAACTTTTCTTGGCAGAGAGTCAAAAAAAGAAGCAACAAGATGATTCTGATGAATATGACGATGATGAATCTGCAGCCTCAACTTCCTTTCAGCCACAGCCTGTTCAACCACAGCAAGGTTATATCCCACCAATGGCCCAGCCAGGACTGCCCCCAGTTCCAGGGGCACCAGGAATGCCTCCAGGTAATAGATCCCTTAAAAATTCATCCTGAGGACTTTATTGTTAGGATGCAAATGTTACTCTTTCTTGTTTAATTATCAATACTAATTTTATTACTGAAATGCTTTGTAGGAATACCTCCATTGATGCCAGGTGTTCCTCCTCTGATGCCAGGCATGCCTCCAGTTATGCCAGGCATGCCACCTGGGTAAGCAACCTTCCAGTTGGTTTGTGGGTGTGGGCCTTTTGTTGACTTGGTTGCTATGAATTAAATGTTACTTTTCAATTTTTGCTTCTTAGAGATATGGGCTCTATTAATCTTAAACTTTTTCTAATGAGGGGTCAGTAAGTATATTTGCCTCCGAGAAAATTAGATTTTTGGGTTTTAGGATGAACATAGAAAACCATCTGCTTCAGTTACATTTGCTGTAATTAAAGTGTTAAATATTTATCTTAGTTTTGGAACTATCAAGGTTGCCCTGTAGTTGGTGAAAAGGAAACTGTAAGTGATTTACCAAAGCATCAGAAACTAAAATGAGTTGAGGTATATGTTGCCCATCACTTTTACTTAGAGTTGGATGTGAAAGGTGTACAATACACTTTCCCACTGTATTCTGAAAATCACAGTTAGATTTTGATTTTGTCATACATTTTCACAGATTGCATCATCAGAGAAAATACACCCAGTCATTTTGCGGTGAAAACATGTAAGCATCTCATTCATAATGTAATTCAGGAGGTATAATATAATCATAATGTCATTTGTGTGTGTGTTTAATGATATCTATTCAGTTGACTTAAGTTTTCTAATCTTCCTCCCTAAAACTGTTAAACTTTGTCAGCTAATTGACACATCTCTTTAAAGTAGAAAATTAAAGCATTTCAGAGCAAATAGAAACATTAAAATATTTTTTTCTCAGGCATGTTAGCCCTAGCTTTTATTCTCAGAATTTGGGAGGCAGAGGCAGGCAGGCAGGCAGGCAGGCAGGCATATCCTTTTGAGTATGAGGCCAGCCTGGGCTACATAGATTCTGTCTTAAAAAGGGGAATAAATTTTTTTCTAAATGTGCAGTTGCTTTCTCAAGCTATTACTAGATAGTAAGACCTAATATAAGAAGTAATACTTAGGAATCTATCTTTTGCCATCATCTTTTGTTATGGAAGGTAATCAGATTTTCAGCTAATTAGGATTTATATGTAGAAGTTAAACTTCTGATAAAAAAAAATCTTAAATTGTAGAAGTATAGGGGAATAATATAGCTCAGTGGTAAAATGCATCAACCACTGGATTTTATCCCCAACATCAAGAAATCACAAGTCAAGATCATATAGTTAGTTGTAATATGTTTTGAAGTAAATTGGACACTGGCTGATCTTGGAAGGTGAGCTTTTTTTTTTTTTTTTTAAGGGGGAAACTATATGGGTTATGTTTTTAAGTCATGTTTTAGTGTTAGCAAGGAAAATTTTACATAATCTGAGTTTATATATGTTAACGTTGGTGATAGTTTTTTCTTGACCCTCCCAGATAGAAATTTTTACTTCACGTTGACCAACTTAAATAGAAATGTCTCTTGCTTATTTTCAAGTAGAGAAGCATTCCAGTACACATTTGTTAGATGGGGCCACTTGTTTATATTCTCAAGAATACTTTTGAATCTCAGAGACCTTGTTTGGCAAGCGTTTTGTTTTTGTTTTAAAATAAAAGTCCTTTTACAGGTAAACCGAAAGTTGATTAGTTTTTTGGAATGCTTATTATAAACATTCCAAAAGATAGATCAATATTATGATTGATAGATTAAAGTAGTTAGTGTATGGTAGATCCTTGTGACTTGATTGGTTTCAGTACTTGAGATATTCAAGTTTCTTATATATTTTATGTTTTATAGGTACTAGATACTCAAGTGTTTTGTAATTGTCAAAAGATTTTTTGTGGTTTTTAACTGGTAAATTAATGTTTTGGGTTTTTATTTTTTTTCTTAAATTTTGCTTTTTAATAGAATGATGCCAATGGGTGGAATGATGCCACCTGGACCTGGGATACCACCTCTGATGCCTGGTATGCCACCAGGTATGAAATGTTAAAACACTTTACTTTTTTAAGTGTCTGGTAGCATTTATTTCTGTAAGTTACTAATTCAAGATGTTTGATAATTGAAGTGGGTGTAATTAAGTATAGCCTTAACTTCAATCCTAGCAGATGGCAGATTATTTTAGAGTTCAGACTAGGGTCACGAGAGGGTGGGAGTGCACTAATACCAGCACTCTGGAGGCAGATGCAAGCTTAGTCTGCAGAGAGCGATCTAGAACAATTTGGACTACACAGAGGAAACACTATCTCAAAAACCAAAAGAAGAAAAGAAAAAAATTAGCTAAACACTGACACTAGTTAAGTTTATAGTTAGGGTCTGAAAAGTCGTTAAAATCCTGGAGTTAGTTTGAGAAGTATGATTGTTTGTTGTAGGGAGCAAATGTCATAATCACAGAATTAATTTTGTTTAAACTGTTTTATTGATTTAGGTATTTTGTAAACATTTCTTTTTGGTTCCAGGTATGCCTCCTCCTGTTCCACGTCCTGGAATTCCTCCAATGACTCAAGCACAGGCTGTTTCAGCACCAGGTATTCTCAATAGACCACCTGCACCAACAGCAGCAGTACCTGCTCCACAGCCTCCAGTCACTAAGCCTCTTTTCCCCAGTGCTGGGCAGGTAAGGTTAAATCCTTGAAAAGGAGGTTATTTTTTTTTTTAAAGTTAAAGTGGTCTTGTTTAACATACAGCTTTGAAATTGTCACAGCTATTTGTATCAGATGTTATTTTTTTCATATTTGTGTATTCTTTATTCTTAAATGTCGCTAGAAATGATAGTTGAATTTCTGAGGACATAAGTAAATGAAGTTTCCAGATCTTCCTTTGCCTTGTTGAAGGGAGTAGAATTAGTCAGAGCCAATGATGAAATAAATCTCTTAGACTTGAGCAAGCCTGCCAGTGAGTGGTAGTGTTTGCCTTTAATCCCAGCACTGCAGGCAGAGGCAGGTGGATCTCTGAGTTCAAGGTCAGCCTGTTCTATAAAGCAAGTTCTGAGACACTCAGTAGGCTATGTAGAAAAACCTCCATGTTGAAAAACCAAAAAAAAAGAAAATGGCTGGGTCTTTCTGCTCATTTATTTATATATAACCATGGCAAATCACAGTGCTACTCTTGAGTTGGAAGGGCATCATTTAGTGACTTTTAATCTAGTCATATTTCTTAGTATGAAAAATTTCTTATTTCTTCTTGCTTCCATCAAAACTTTTCCAGAAGGTGAGTAGATAGATACATATTGATCAGCTTTTTTGTGTTTTTTATTTAGAATAGACATATTTAAAGCAATCAAAAATTTTTTTCCTTTAAAGATTTTCTCAATTTTCCACTGGTTTTGGGTGATGAATTTTAAGTATCTTTAAAGCATATTAACTTAGATTCTTGTGAGATGTTAAACTTTTATCAGAATCTCTTATCAGAATCTTTTTTTTAAATGTAGAGTATCTGTGTAGAGATGCAGTTTGTTATTCTTGAAATATTGTAATGCAAAACCGAAAGTTTGGGAAAGAAACTTATGTTTAACTAGTTGTATTGGTGTAGAGATAATTTAGAGGCATGTACTTTCACTGTTTACTAAAAATGCATTAACTATCTGCCTCTTTAAAATGACATTTGATTGCATCATAATCTCTCTGTATTTTTAAAAATGCAATCTATGCTAAAAAGTGCCACATGGCATATTTTTACCCATTTGTTTGGAGACGTTCATTGTTTCCTTTCTTTTATGCTACAGATGGGGACACCTGTAACAAGCTCAAGTACAGCTTCATCCAATTCAGAAAGTCTGTCTGCATCTTCTAAAGCTCTGTTTCCTAGCACAGCACAAGTACGCAGGAAGTTGCAGTTTAAAATTTTTAAAATGGCTTTACAACTTAACCCTTTGGACCCTTTATAAAAAGCTAAATCTTACAAATATATTAAGTTATTTAGAAGTAAAATATGCTAAAACTCAAATAGTGTTTGAAAATTTGAATTCATACTAATGACTTCAACCAACCAAATACTCCTAACTTCTGTGGTTCTAAAGGGTTAAAAGCATGTGAACAACAGTTAATGAACTATAGTGGCCAATGGTTGCCCTGATGCATGGTTAAGCTATTTTAATTTATGCTGTTTAATGCATCACATCTTTAAGGAAATTAGCACTTTGCTTTTGGTTCTAAAGTTGACCTAGACATTTTAAGCATTTGTATGGAAGTAATGTGTTCACGTTAATTTCAGAGCCTGCACCATTAACCCTTTTGTCTGTATTGTAAACTAGCCATTACTAATTTTGAGGGTAGTTTATTGCTATCTATAGAATACTTGCCAGAGGTGTTAATATTGTTTAGTTAGCAATGCTTAGCATTTTTAATTGGTTTTTATGCTTTCTAATGAGTTATTCTGTATTCTGAGTTAATCTGTATTCTGTAGTTTCAGTTTTTCAACTGCTTGAAAGATGAATTAAAGAATTTAGGAGAATAAAAGCAGTTGCATTAAATACTGTTTCCTGATTCTGTAGAAAACTAGAATTAACACAAAGCATTGTGAATTCAGTTTACAGAAAGGAGGTGTAAGACAGATCTGAGAAGTATAGTAATTTCAACACAGTATCTTGATATTCATACAGATTGAATTTTGTGGAATATGTATCATACAATAATTATTTTTGGTTTCATTTGGCATTTGCTCTATTTGATGTTTTTTTTTTTTTTTTAAAGTAAATTTTCATTTGCTCTTAACTTTGGGTATTGACATTTATTGATATTTTACAGGCTCAGGCAGCTGTCCAAGGACCTGTTGGTACAGATTTCAAGCCCTTAAATAGTACTCCAGTAACAACCACGGAACCCCCAAAGCCTACATTCCCTGCTTATACACAGTCTACAGCTTCAACCACTAGTACAACAAACAGTACTGCAGCAAAACCAGCAGCTTCAATTACAAGTAAGCCTGCTACACTTACAACCACCAGTGCAACCAGTAAGTTGATCCATCCAGATGAGGATATATCACTGGTAAGTTATTTATAGATTTTTTGCTAGTATTGTTTGATAAAATATCATTATAGCAACTTGCCCATTTGGAGTTTTAATTTGTACTTAGATGGACTTGGACTGATTTTAAACCTCACCAAATGGCTTTCATTTATTTATGTCTTAAGAAATCATAAGTGGGGCTGGAGAGATGGCTCAGTGGTTAAGAGATCTGACTGATCTTCCAGAGGAGCCAGGTTCGATTCCCAGCACCCACATGGCAGCTCACAATTGTCTGTAACTCTGGCCTCAGGGCAAAACACCACTGTACATAAAATAAAAATAAATACATATAAAAAAAGAAATCATAAGTAAAAAAAGATAATTCATATTTTATCTCAGATGCTCCTTTGTATTTATTTGTAAAAGATAAGACCATAAGCTCAGTTCTTAATCAAAAAATGCTTAGTCATAAATTTTGCTTGTACTTATGACAAAGAGTAGGCTCTCAGAGTCTATGGAATCTTTGAAACCTATGCAAATTAATTTCATTTGGCAGAAAGTTAATACTTAGGTTTGTAAGTTTTATGAACTTTTCTAGCCATGTTCTAATGTAAAATAAATAGGTAAGGTCATAAGGTCTGGAGACTCTTTTAAGTAGTAGGACTGATTTATGGGAGCAAAAGTAATTATTGGGGAATAATTGTACATTTAAAATCAGGATTTTGGAAGCTTCCTGTGTTCTTATGTTAGACATTTGACATTTTTATTTTATTTTATCTATTTTTATTCTCAGGAAGAAAGAAGGGCACAGTTACCTAAATATCAGCGTAATCTTCCTCGACCAGGACAGACTCCAATTGGTAATCCATCAGTTGGACCAATTGGGGGTATGATGCCACCGCAGCCAGGCATCCCACAGCAGCAGGGAATGAGACCTCCAATGCCACCTCATGGTACTTCTTTTTTCTTTAAGTATCTATGAAAATATTATCTGCAAAATGATTTATAAGGAACAATATACAAACCAACTTTTTGTATATTTTTGGTGTTTTTTAGGTCAGTATGGTGGTCATCATCAAGGCATGCCAGGTTACCTTCCTGGTGCTATGCCACCTTATGGACAGGGACCACCAATGGTGCCCCCTTACCAAGGTGGGCCTCCTCGACCTCCAATGGGAATGAGACCTCCTGTTATGTCGCAAGGTGGCCGTTACTGATCTTACTTCATCAAGTCTAATAGGTTTGGAGATTAAA